>JAZGTH010000032.1:495000-720000 GCA_036877525.1 Chromobotia macracanthus | reverse complement strand
TGCTAAGTTCTATTTCTACTTTCATAATTTATATATAAAAAACCTTTGTCCTTATAGTTTTTTTTTTAAATGAATCGACTAGTTTGTTTAAAACTTGCCTTTGTAAAGCCTCATTGCAAAAATGTGAAAAACGCTATATAAAATAAACTTGAACTTGCTAGGTGTTGTGGGTGGTTGCATATTGGTTGAAGACAAAAGAGCTTGCCGTCCAGTGTTGCAGTCCATTCGCCCATTCATCCAAAGCATTATCCATCACTGTCTAGTTGCTTAGAGTGGATGAAGAAACACAATCATACAGACATCAATCACCCTCACTGTCCAGCTGTGACAAACAACTTCCTCCAGATTTATACAACATCAGAAAAATTAAACCCTAGATCTTTTACCCATCTAATTTTCCTTTGTCCTTAATGTTCTTTTTTTATTTTTTTGCAATTTAGTTAGAAACGTACTGCCTTTAAATGTAAATAAATGTTTATTTTTACCAGTGCAGAAATCACAGCCACAATGCAAAAGTGTGATGAATGGTTGTCAGGACATTGCTGTGCTGTTGCTAAGCTGTTCTGAGTGTTTTCTTATCCAACCTTAAGTTTTTTTAATTTTCTGGTTAGGTTCTTTAATATGTCACAGGGACTTTTCAAACATAAGAGAAATTTGTAAGCTGATAAAAACAGTTATTATCAACAAGCTGCATGATTTGAGTTACCAACATTTTAATAAGCTACAGTGTTCCTGTATCTCAGCTGGTAGAGCATTGTGTTAGCAGCACAAAAGGTTGTGGGTTTGATTGCTAGGGCATACAAGGACTGAAAAATGTATAACTTAAAAACTCTAAGTCACTCTGGATAAAAGTGTCAGCCAGTCATGCATAAATGTAATAGGAGAGTTAAATGTAATAAATGTTTAGGAGACAAATCCATAACCGAGTTTGAGTATTTACAATTCAGTTGCTTTGCTTAGTTGGAACCACTAACAAGGCACTAACTGCTAAAATCTCCACTGAAGGGTTGAGATCTCATAAAAATGTAAACCTAGATATTTACCATACAAACGGTTAATGACTTTTTGGCAGGTATGGACATCTCTGGCTCTATGAACATTTATAAAATAAACTTAAAAACACTTTGCAAACACTTCAGGTACTAACAGAGTTTTAAGTCTTTAGCAGTGTGTAACAGTGGCCACCCTTGGTGCCATTGCAAATTCACTAATGGCTGTTTGATGCTGATTAAAGGAAAGATGAAATTTGAAACATCAAAGTGTTAATTGCAATGTTTAGTGGTGACACAGATTTTTAATCAAACATGACAGAATTTGTTCATTGCGAGATATAGAAGAACAGGGAAACATCATATATAGTAACTACGTTTTAAGGTTTACCATTGGGTTTAGGTTTCTGGAAAACATTTAGCAAAAGTTGTAGATCCATTTCACTTTTTTTTTTTGCACCCAAGTTGACAAATGTGTGCTGAAACGGCAATACTGTGATTGTTTCACAATGGTCAAGTCTATTTTTCTGCCCTGACACTTAATCCTACTTTTATTTATTTTTTTGTTAAACACTGCATTTGTAGCATCATTAAGAAAGTATGTGTTTAACATACAGCTCTGAAAAGAAATGCAAAATTATCAGTTTCTCTGGTTTTACAAAACAAAATAACATTCATAAGCAGCCAGTTTACACCACCACCACCTTTAGCACCTGACCCACCCACACCCAAAACCGTGCTCACCTCTTTTTCTATGCTCTGTGAAGCAGAGGTCTCCAAATTTTTTCTTGTCACGCCACTACCTGCCCACTCGACCCAATCCCCTCCCATCTTCTACAGGCCATATCAAGATCACACCACCACTCATACATATCAACTCATCCTTTCTAACTGGCACTTTCCCCACCACATTTAAGCAAGACCTGGTTATTCCTCTGTTTTAAAAGCCCACTCAACACTTCCATTACTAACAACTACAGACCTTGTCTCACTCCTCCCATTCATAGCAAAAACACCTGAATGAGCCGTTTTCGACCAGACATCATCTTTCCTCTCACAGAACAACCGACTCGATGACATGCAGTCTGGCTTCAAGAGCAACTACTGTTGTGGTTTCCCTTTTCTTTAATTGAAGAAACACTCTCGAGTACCAAGTTTTGATGCCAAAAGAAAGACTGTATTGCTAAAAAAATAAAATAAAATCAAGCCGTGTTTTCTATAGAGAACTGTTTGTGCCTGGTTGGGGAAGGGTCTATATAAGAGTCTTCTCACGCCCACGTCAAACCTAGTTATCAGGGTTCCTGGAGTTACTATTGTAATCTGAACACTACATGTTCTTCCTCCCTTCGGCCCCTTGACTAGAAAGGAGTAAAAGATCCTGTCTCTCTAATCTTTTAATTTAAAAGAAAACAGTGTTGAAGCATGAGCATGTTTCAGCCTTGCCTGTGGTTGTCACAGTTACATAGAATATATAACAATAAAATAAAAGAGTAAATATAAACAACATAAGAGTAGATAAGGGTAAATATGAATGAGTACTACATAAAATAAATAATATACATAAAGGTTTAAGTTACAGATACATTTGTTTGTTTCATTCTTAATCTTTATTAGAGGTACTTTATCAGAGGTACTAATCTCATCTACCAGTTGCAAATTCAATGCTGTTTTGTAAAGCAAGTCCTGATCATATTCATGTTGAATTATATTTAGTTTTTCCATCATCATGATACCTTAACATTTCCATTTGTTTAACTGTGGCTTTGATAATTAGGGGATTTTAATAAAAGTAGTATGCAGCAAAAATAATAATCCTCATATGCCAACTGTCATTCCCAAGAGTATTCCTAATTTTGCTAACCATGCTCCCCATGATCCTAATTTTAAATCAAACCAATCCCATGTTTTTCCATCTCTTCCAGTGTAGTTGTCATTTCTACTTGTAATCCTTTGAGTTTGGTCATGGCTTTTGTAAATGCTCCTTCTGGTGCTGTATCATTACGGATATATTTGAAAACCAATGTTGTACATATGACCCACACACCTCCTTTGTCTGCTAACATATATATATACACTTTAGGGTTTGGCATATAACTTCTCTTAACTCTGTGATTAATTGTGTTATTTTTCCCCAATGAAGATTCTGAATCCCATTTTATTATATGGATTTCTAGTATCAATCATACTCTAGTACATTTTCTTCTCCATCCTAGGGGTAAGGAAGGTAAAAGTTTTCTTTTTCCACAAATCCAGAAAAAGTTTGCTAATGTTATAGTTTGATCCTTATACATGTCTGTTTCAGGTAATGATATGGTTTGATTTAAAGTTTCAGCTGGACTTATTTTTTCTCCTTTTCTCATTCCTGATGCCTGAAGGGGTGGAAAGTCCATAGAATCATCAATATTTCAAAATGACATTGTATCTAAATTCCAAACAATACTGCATTTTCCTTTAAATTGTCCCACATTATGACCCCTGTGGGTTTAACAAAGCACTCATATTCTTTGCTATAGTCTATGGTATACCATAGTGGAATTTCTACTTGGTAATTTTGTACTTTCATACTTTCAGTTATATCAAAGCTTGTACATTTAGCTCCCAATCGTGGTATATGCCAAAAGAGCAGCTTTTCTTTAGCATTGCTTAGGAAGCCTAAACATTCAGCTGGACAAAGAGGTCTTGTGTCTTTTTCCAAATGACAAAAATCTCTGTTGAATTCAGCACAATGTTCATAACTGAATGGATTTGGGACTACTACTACTTGGCTCATTGGTGTTTTAGTACTGAATAGGCAATTTTTCTTTTTTAGCTATGTTGTTGTGAAGGTTGCCTACTCATACCACTGATTACTCTGTGCTGTTTCCCATAAAATATTTAGGCTGATATCGGCTGCATCCATGCCGTAATTCTCCTCGATGCTCCTACGTTGTTTTCATACAATCCCAGTTCAATTGAATTTGAGATCGAGTTGTTACTGGGTTTCTTTGAGGGCTGAAAAGTTAATGGTAAGGAAATGTGGTTGAGAGTCTGAGTTATGGGATCTGGAGTTGTGGTGTTGACTGTAGCTTGAACTTGTATCAAGCATATGATGATCAACTCCTTCTGCCACACTTTGCACTTCATTGTTTTCAACTATATGTCTTTCTTGCTCGCTTGTTTCTGGTCTGTTTTCTCCTGTTTTTGTTTTCTCTTTAGGAACTCTTGTGGTTCAGATGATACCAGATGTTGCTTCCTTCCATTTGGACTGCCTTTGAAGTAGCTGCTGTCACTTTTTAAGGGCCTTTCCTTCTCAGTTTGTTCCATTTCCTCCTGAATACCCTTAAATACACTTGAACCCCTGGGGCAATTGGACAGACCGTCTCTGCCTCCTCACACGGCTCCTCAAACTAACTGCTATCCATAAATAGCTTTATGGATAGCAGTTAGTTTTTTCATGTATTATCTTAATTGCATTTGTAATTTTTCTAATAGGGACCCTTTGTATGGACCTCTGCTGCATGGTACAGGCACTGGTCGACCAGTAAGCATTTCACGTGGTGTTAAATGCATGTTTCTGTTAGTTTGCATGCGGTAGCTCATTAGTGCAAGAGGTAAAGCATCAACCCAATTAAGTTTAGTACTTGCACATATCTTGTAGAGCTTGAATTTGAGAAGACCATTAATTTTCTCAACTTGTCCCTGTGATTGAGGATGGTAAATATAGCCTAGTCTTTGCTTTATTCTTAAATGTTGTAATACTTGTTTTACAGTTTTTTTGTATGAAGGCTGATCCATTGTCTGAACTTATTTCTGATGGGATTCCAAATCTGGGAAACACTTCTCTCGTTAAAAATTGAATTACTGTTCCTGCCCCTTCATCTGTCGACGGTATTGCTTCTACTCAACGGCTAAATCAGTCAACTAACCACAAGCATGTATCTCTTACCCTGTACCCGCTTTATCATATCCACATAATCCATCATCAAGTGTTTGAAAGGTCCTTCAGATACGGGTATATGACCTATTGGTGTTGTTATTGACATTATACTTGGCACAGATTTCACATGTACGCAATGGTAGAGGAATTTTTATCTAAGTATGGAGATCAATACCCTTGTTGTTTAACTTTCCATATTACTTTCCCCTATGTAGAATGGCCAAACCATGTGCATCTAGGATAAGGATGTTTAAGAGTGAGGTTGGGGCAACAACATGTCCTTCATGTGAACGCCAAATGTTTTGGGAATCTTTTGTTGCTCCTCTTTGATGCCACATAGACTGCTCATATGGGCCTGCTGTTGAATTCGAATAATGTCACCTAAGCATGGGTGTGGTTCTGTAATCACTTCTGGAGCTAATATAGCTATCTCACACCCCAAGGCATTTTTAGCTTCTGAATCTGCTATATTGTTGCCTTTAATAACAAGGTCATTTCCTTTTTTGTGAACTTGACATTTGATGATTGCTAACCATTTTGGTAGCATCATAGCAGAAATTAGTTGACCTATCTGTTCAGCATGCTGAATGGGAGTTCCATCACTCTTTTCAAAGCCTCTTTGTTTCCATACTGCTCCAAAGAGATGACACAAGCCATGTGAATATGCAGAAGTGAAGATATTTGCTGTTTGTCCTTTTGATAATTGACATGCAGCTGTAAGGGCTTTAAATTCTGCTAGCTGAGCAGAGCATGGCTGTGTGCAATGTTGAGCTATTACAGGCACAAAATTGTTTCTGTTTTTCTTACTACTGCATATCTGGATCCATCTACAAAGCAAGAAACTACTGCTTCTAGAATTGGGATAGACTCAAGGTCAGGTCGTAACCTAGTGAATGCTAATGAATTAGCTACACAATCATGTGGTTTACCTTCATAAACCAAAGGAATTAATTCTGCTGGATTAACAGTATTGCATCTTTTAATAGTAAGGTCAGCATATGTTAGTAACGATGCATATACTACAGTACGGGCTGGAGTCAAAAACTTTCCTTGCGCAATTAACTTTGCAGTTTTATGATGTGTATAAATGATAACTGGGTATCCCATAGTTATCCTAGATGCTTTTTCATATGCCTGATGTACGGCTGCAAGACCTTGTTGACAGTGTTGGGTGTAACGCGTTACTAAGTAACGCGTTACTAAGTAACGCGTTACTGTAATTAAATTACTTTTCCACTGAAAAAGTAGAGTAACTGATTACTGTTCATTTTTAAGTATTTTAATTACAGTTATTTATAATGTACTTGCGTTACATTGTCAAATTTACACGTGATTTCGCGCCAGTTAGTCGTATTCTAAAGAGGAAGATGTCGGACTCGGCTGAAGCGAGTGGCTGCTTTATGAAATGGAAATATTCCCATCACTTCACTTTTCTGAAACAAGCAGACAAGAACATTACAGTAATATGTAAGTTATGTCCTGGGGAGAAAAAACTATCGGCCGCTGTCAATAGCACGAGTAATCTACTGAAGCACCTCACACGGCAGCATAGACGAACATTTCTGAGTGATCCTTGTTCATTATCGACGGATAACACCGCGGCAACTCCTGCTAAGCAGGCAAAACTTGATTTTACTTTGGCAGCGCAGCAAGTGTCTGAAGGTGAGCTTAAAAAAATGATTGCAGGCTACATTGTGGAAGAGATGCTACCACTGCGTACTGTAGAATCTCCGTCTTTTAGGTGCATATTAAACAAAATACCTGTGTGTGGCAAAAAAGCAGCACTGCCTGATCAAAAAACGTTTTCGACTTACTTAGATAAGTGTTATTCTGACATGGAAATGGAGCTTAAAGGGACGTTCGAGAGTTTGGAATATATTTCCATGACTGCTGACATTTGGACCAGCCATAACAAAAGTTTTCTCGGAATGACAGCACATTGGATTGATCCTTCAACTTTTGTATGAGGACATGCAGCACTAGCATGCAAAAGAGTTCGAGGGAGACACACATATGATGTAATCGGCAATGAAATCGAACAAGTACATTCGGCTTATGGACTGAACTCTAAAGTGACAGCCACCGTGACAGACAACGGGTCCAATTTTATCAAAGCTTTTAGAATGTTCCAAAAATCAGACTCTGATGAGGAATCCGAAGAAGATGAAGAGGTGACATTTACAGATGTTGAGCAGACCCTCTCCACAGAATCTGAAGGACAGTTTCTCTCCACACTTAAGGTGTGCATCACACACACTGATATTTTCATGATGTGCGAAATGGTTCAAGCAAATGAGTCAAAATTCATCTACAGAAGTGCAACTTCAAAGTGTTCTGCAATGTGGACAAAAGCAAACCGATCTTCTGTTGCTTCAGATAGGATAGTAAATTTTTTCAAGAAAAAACTCATAGTGCCTATTTCAACACGATGGAATTCATTTCACGATGCACTGTCCAGGATCACTGACATTCCCCTTGCTGAATTAAATACTGTCTGCACTCAGTTTGGAATCAAATGCTTCACTGATCGGGAGTATCTGTTCCTAAAGGAGTATTGTATCGTGTTGAAGCCACTCACTGTTGCGCTAGACATATTGCAAGGAGAAGAGAACTGCTATTTTGGAACCCTTCTTCCAACTCTGGAGATTCTAATGTCCAGGACGCTGGCACTGCGGGGCGATCTTAAGCTGACAGCATTTCTCCCTGATGTCATTGTTAAGGTAATATATATATATATATATTATACGTTTTTGTTTTATTTATCATGCTCTTATGTGAAGTGTCTGAAGAAGTGTCTGATGTATTTTTGTCTCATAGGCGATCAAGTTGCGCTTTTCCTCAATGATGGACAATAAAGAAGCTCTTCTGGCTGCAGTCACTTTGCCTAAATTTAAGTTACGCTGGATCAGAGAAGAAGAGAAAAAAGACATGGTTAGGGCAATGCTTACTACAGAGTGCCGTGGGTTGTCTCTTGAAGACCAACAACATGCTCAACAACATCACAAGAACCCTGTTGACTCCACTGATGACTTTTTTTCATTTGAGGAGGACGACTGTACATACACTGCTGAAACAGAGGTGATGGAATATTTGAAATCTGCTGGGTCTGAGCTGGGTGTTCTTAGCCAGTTTCCCAGGATTAAGGCCATTTCACTGAGGTACAACACAGCCACACCATCAAGCGCACCAGTCGAAAGGCTTTTTAGCCTGGGCAATCTTGTGCTTACGCCCAGAAGGAACAGACTGTCAAGTGAACGCTTTGAGAGACTTACTTTAATGAGATACAATCACTTTTTCAAAAACAAGGCAGCTGAGTAGTACAAAAAGGTGTTTGGAAAACATGTGAGTGCATAGAATATGCATGAAATATGGTGCTCATTGGTTTGAGGAATTTTCAGAGGAATTCTGTTTGTTAACTAAAGGTTACAGTTAACTTCACTTTGTTGAAACAGTTCACTTTGTTGAAACACATGACATGATTACATACATTATGTATGAATATGGTACTCATTGCTTTGAAAGTAAGTTTCATGTTTACAGCTTTATACTTTTCTTAAGATAAGCTTATATTTTTTGTTATTCAGGAATTGTGTTTCTTACCTAAAGAAGGTTACATTTCTTTCTAAAAAATGTAATTATTATAGAATGTAATAAATTTGATTCAAAAAGCTAAAAGGCTAAACTATTTCATGTTTGACTCATATGTTTTATTTAATTATTTATTATTTAAAGAGTTTAATTTCTATTGTTTGTCCACTCAAGGTTTATAGGGATTTTAAGAAGTATTTAGTTAAATTACTTATTGAGTAATTAAGTTACTTTTCAGACACAGTAATTAGATAAGTATTTTAAATACAACATTGATTAAGTAATTAGTAATTAGTAATTCATTACTTTAAAGTAACTTACCCAACACTGCTTGTTGATAACATGGTGGGTATCCTTGCGCTACATTGTCTAGTTTAGTACTATAGTAGTCTATTGGCTGTTTTTTCCTACCTCTACATTTCTCCTGCATTAATATAGCTGATGCATATCCACCAGCTCTGTTAGCAACATACAGGTGAAAAGGTTTGGTATAGTCAGGTACACTCAAGGTAGGTGCCTTTTGTAGCTCCTTCTTAATAGGCTCAAAAGCTATCGAGGTATCTGTACGCCATGTTAATTAGGCATTTAAGTTCCGTAGCCCTGCTTGCTTCTTAAGATCTCTCAATGGAGCTGTTTTTATAGCATAATCTTCTATCCAATCACTACTGAAGCCAGTCATTCCTAGAAAGGTCATAATCTGGCCTACTGTTTGTGGCAATGGTGCTTTATTTATGCCTTCTAAGTGTGTTGGCGCTATGGCCATTGTGCCATATGAGATTATTTGCCCTAAGTATTCAATCTGTGGCAGGCAATATTGCAGTTTGGTTTTAGATACTTTGTGACCTCCTTGGGCTAATTATGTAAGCACTTCAATGGAATTTCTATGACACTGTTCCGATGATGTTGAACAAATCATTAAATTATCCATGTATTGCAGCAGTGTGCTGTCTAGCATGAGGTCCTCTAAATCAGCTTTAAGAACCTGATTAAGTATATAGGGTGAATGCCTGAATCCCTGAGGTAAGCGGGCATAAGAATATTGTTTACCAACATAGATAAACGCAAACAGGTGTCTGCTTTCCTCTGCCACTGGAATGCTGAAAAATGCAGAACAAAGATCAATTACTGTAAAGTATTTGGCATCAGTAGGGACATTTGTTAACAGCGTGTGTGGGCTAGGAACATCACCACCATTTAGCTTTGTTTGCTTTAATTATAGGATAAATAGAAGTGTTGCAATAACTGTTGGTTTCTATTAACACTCCGGATTTGACAAGTCCTTTAACTGTATCCTTTATACCTAATTCAGCCTCTGGGCTTAAAGGATATTGCCTTTTTCTGGGCAGGCATGCATTTGGTTTAAGTTGCACTTGTATTGGGCATGCTGACTTTACTAACCCTACATCCGTCTCATGCTGAGACCATAGCTCAGCTGGCATTTGTTGTTCAACTTCCTGTAAAAGTTCCTGTAAAAAAAGGGGTAATACTTTCTAATTCTGGTGTTGACATCATTTGTACTTGTTGCTTCTGGTTAATGACTACCTCCTGAGAAATACCTAGCAAAGATGCACCACACAAAATTTTTATGTAATTCTTGTTAGCAGAATGAAAAATCAATGGATTTATTGTAGGCTCCCATTTGCTTTATGTAGCTTTTTAATCATTGGTCCTAGATCCTTTGTTTCCCAGTTTTTCCCTATATATAAAGATATATGTGGAATAGAATTATTTTCATGGCTGCTCCCTGTTTACCTATTATGATGTATTGTTATATTATTTCAATTCTTTGCTCTTTGCTGACTACCGTCTGATAACTTCTCTGTTCTTCGGATGGACAGGACTGCTGAGGCCGGTAAAGCAGAAGCAGTGGGGTCTGTTTCATGATTAACAAATGGTGTGACCCTAGGAACATTTCCACTCTGTTGCGTTCCTGTTCGCCTCACCTGGAACACCTAGCAGTCATGTGCCGCCCCTTCTACCTGCCTTGTGAGTTTACAGCAGTCATCTCCATGGCTGTGTACATCCCTCCTCAAGCGGGCACGGATCTGGCCTTGTCTAAGGTCCACAACATGCTCAGTGTTTGTCCAAATAACCATCTGGACACGGCAATCATTGTGTCTGGTGACTTTAATAAAACTAACCTTAGACAGGTACTTTTACCAGCACATGTCCTGTACAACGAGAGGAGGAAATACATTAGATCACTGTTACACATTATCCAGAAATGGTTACAAAGCCAACTTGCTACCGGCTTTTGGAAAATTGGACCAGACCGCCATTTTTCTCATACGGGAAGCTTGTACAGGAAGCTCCTGAGAGGCGGGAGGTGAAACATTGGTCCGCCCAATCAGAGGCTGTGCTACAGGGCACACTCGATGACGTGGATTGGGACATGTTCCACTCTAGCTCTGCTGATGTCAGTGAGTTTGCGGATGTAACCGTGAGCTTTGTTGGTATGCTTGTTGAGCAAGTAACACCCACCATTACAATTAAACCCTTCTCAAACCAGAAACCATGGGTCGACAATACAATCAGGGCAGCGCTGAATGCACGCACATCAGCATACAATGTGGGACTCCTGTCGGGGACATGAATGACTACAAGTTAGCATGCTACACTCTCCAACACGCGGCTTAAACTGCTAAACAACGGTACAGAGAGCGTGTGGAGTCTCACTTACAACTGAACGACTCCAGATGCATGTGGCAGGGACTGAGGACCATCTGCACTTCTGGAAGTAAACCCTCCTTCGCAGTAAAAGCTAACTCTTCTCTGGCAAATGAGTTGAACACCAATGCGCGTTTTGAAGCGGACTGCCCTGGCAACATCGGTGGTCTGCCGGTGTGTGCACTATGGAGAAGTACAGCAATGTCAGTGATGAGCGTGCCATCATAAAGCTCTGAAGCGGGTGAACATCAGGAAAGCGGCTGGGCCAGATGGCATTCCTGGACATGTATTGAGAAGTCTACTGACTATGCTGTTTCCACATTCTCCATGCCACTCTCACAAACACAGACAGCAATAAAGAGAATTATGTGAGACATGTAAGACTTGTGTTCATAGACTACAGCTCAGCCTTCAACACCATAATCCCTCTTAGACTGGCCTCAAGAAGTTCATATGCATGCTGTTACTTTGTGATCATGCGGGTGAAAGGAGATGATGATCTGGGTGTCATCAGCATAACAGTGATATGAGAAGCCATGTGATTGTATAATAGGACCTAATGATGTGGTGTAGATGGAGAACAGAAGTGGTCCAAGGACTGATCCTTGAGGGACCCCTGTGACCATGTGATGCAGTTTGGACAGCTCACCTCTCCATGATACACTGAAGAATCTGTTTGAGAGGTATGACTGAAACCACTGGAGTGCAGGTAACCTTACTGCCTTACACAATTTCACAGTCCAACTTGGCTCCACAACCCTAACATCAAAAAGGACAGCCAGAAACCTTGGTGTATCTATGATGACCAGTTGACATTCTCTGGCCACATTGCCTAAACAGTCCTTATCTCACTGAACATATGACACAGCTCATTGATGCATCAAGTTACTACTCCTTGCATACAAAACCACTACTGTCTCTGCACCAACTTACCTGCACAAACTCATACACCCTTACACCCCTTCCAAATCACAGTCAGCGAAAGAACGTCACCTTGTAATACCCTCTTCAACAGTCGCTTGCTCGCAGGTTCATCTTCACTATCCCCGCTGATAGAATGATCTTCCAAACTCTGTTCGGTCTGCTGCATCCCTCACTATAGTCACAAAACAGCTAAAAACCTGTCTCTTCCATGAATACCTGACACAAGTATTAAAAAAAACCAACTAACCTTTTCTCCTCTCTCTAAACAGGTATCGCCTCCATCAAACACTGAAGTTTGTACTCTTGGTAAAAACTGTAACTGTGTATATCTGATGTTATTGCCACCTTATGATTTATTGCTAATTTGTTTTCCTCACCTTGTAAGTCACTTAAAGTGTCTGTAAGAAACTGTTAGACAGTTTGGCTGAGAGGGCCGAAATGCTCTGGCTCTTGACTATCTCCAATCATCTCCTTTGTTTTGTCAACATATAAAGACAGGATGTTGGCTCTACACCAGGCTGCAAGATGTTGCACCTCCTCTCTGATTGCTGACCCATCGTTCTTGCTGATGAGACCCACCACGTCATCGGTGAACTTTGTTGGAATATAAACTGAAAAACCTTTAATAGTATTCCATTTTTGTTATTCTTTAAACTAAGCTTCCTCCTCTTTGAATTCAAAGCGTTTATGGGATGTTGACATAGTTTTAGTTCCCACAACTTTGGTGCTAAAACCATTTGGTGATATCAGGCTGCTGAGGTGTTATATTTGGGGGAAACTTCCTGCCTCCTCTGTTCTTGATCTGATCAAAGGAAGTCACCTCGGGGTACTGTGTCAACACCTCTAAGGCCCGCCTATGAATGCCTAAATGTATATAAACTAAATGTATCACTGACCTAGTCAGACTTGTTTTGATGACTGCAGCGTGAACCAGCACGTTTCTCAATAAAGAACTCTGCTGAAAACCCAAAACGTCTCCAGGTCTGAAAAAAACTTTACAACAGATGGTGCCGTGACCCGGATAGAGTTTCTCACCTGAATCCAGACGGAATCCTCAAAGCTCAACAAAGATCTGACCTTGTTTCCAGACTGAAGCTTTCTTTCCAACCAAGGGTTTGTGAGTATCACTATCTCAAAAGAACCTTTAAAAGACCAGTACAATTTCGGATCCTCAGCGCCGACAGAGAAGAGCTAACAGACAGGCTGTAGGGTTTAGTCAGCCAAGTTATCCTCTAAAAAAATTGATTTTAGAGATGAAAACCCTCTGTTTTCAGGCAGGGAAGAATTAGCATAAACTGCTAGTTGGTTTATCCTCTGTTTTAGACAGAGAAGAATTGGGTTATCCTCTGTATGTTGGCAGGGAAGAATTAGCATACAGTGCTAATAATTTGTTGTACCCTCTGTTGATCAGAGAAGTTTTAGTGTTTTGATTGTGTAGTAACAGAGAAACTCACAAAATGTTTAGGAAGAGCCCTAGACTGGTCCCCACAACTGAGAAAGGTGGTCTTGCGACTCCTTTATGGTCAGATAGTGAATTCAAATCACTGTTAGGAGAGCAAATGAACCTAATAGTAACTGAGAAAGTTAGACAAGAACTAAGAAATATAAGATACATCAAGACAAAACTTGGTCGGTAGATGAGTGTAAAAAGGTACTAGGGCGTGTATTCGTAAGAAAAACCTAAAAGGGATTATTTGTTGCCACAGAGAATTTGGTTTAGTGTTAGCTACACAGCAGTCTCAGCGTAACTCAGAGCAAGAGGAACAGAACAAAGAGCTTCGTGCTAGAGTATCCGCTTTAACTAAAAAAATTTAATTGCAACAAAAAGGCAGCAAAAGCTGATGGGGAAGATGTGAGTCAGTCAAGTAACATTTATCCTGACTTACAAGCTTTCTTTGAAACGGATGTAACCATCCAATCAGTAACTGATGTGCCTATAGATTCAGTGAAGGTATGTGGAGCTAGGAGAAGATCGCAGGGAATTGAGGGAATTGAAAGTGTTCCTCCAAACTCTTCTGTTGTCCAAGTACAAACTGTTGCCAAAGCGCTAGGACCTAAAGATATAGAGAGACTATCCCAGAGTTTACCCTCAGCACGTTCAAATTTTTCTGAATTTAGAAGAGCATTGATCAGTAAAATGCGTCTCTATGACATGTCGTTAACAGAAGTAACACAGCTGATGTCACAAATTCTAACTGAATCTGAATTCAACAATTCTGAGTCTGCGGTTACTTCTGAACTACAACATGCTAGTAAAGGCGATTTGAGAGGAGTTTTGAAAATTCTAAAGAATATATTGGGACCCAAAATTGACTGGTCCAGAATCACGAACTGTGTGCAGAGAAAAGATGAAACTGTGAGTGAATATACTGAAAGATTTTGCCAGTCAGCAGTAACTTGCAGTGGGATAGCTGATGATCCTGAAAGTGTGTTAGATGACAAGGGACCCCTAGTCCACATCTGGTCAGATGGTCTTGCAGCTGAGTACAGAAAAGCTTTGCCATTCCTAGATTTAACTTGGTCTAACAGAACGCTCAGAAGTAACCTAGACAGATTATCTACATGGGAAAAAGATTCTGATGTTCAGGCAAAAGTGAAAGTAGCAGCAGCTACGTTTACCACAAGAAAACAAGACAATAGATGGCCTAAAAGAGAAGGCAAATGCAATTACTGTGAAAGACCAGGTCACTGGGAGAAAGAGTGTAGGAAAAAGTTGCAAGATAGTAAAAGAAATGCTATGCATAATTCTGCTCCTTCTTAGCCAGCCTACAACCCTGAAGTAATTCCGACAATGTCCACTGAAACTTTAGGAAAGCTTGCTCAGGCTCTTCTAAAAGCACAGAAAGAACAGAAAAAAAACTAATTGTTGGGGCTGTGAGTAGCTACCTTTCCCCTGTAATCAAAAAAAAAAATTTTTGTGAAAGGTAGCATACAAGAGAAAGAGATTGACTTTTTGCTTGATACAGGTGCAAAAATTACAGTAATTCCTATAAAATTGGCTGAAGGTTTAAACATCCCGTACAAGAAAACTAAACTTTGTTTAACTGGTGTAATAGGTGAAGATTCTGTTTTGTATGAAACTCCATCCATTGAGGTACAATTAGGCCCAAAGACTCTGACTACAAAGTTGTTATGTGCTCCATTAAATACAGGTGCAATTCTAGGCATCTACTCAGACAAGTACATCTAACTTTAGACATGTCCTCACAATCTGCTAGCATAAAAATTTCCTCAGCACAAATATCTACTAATAATGTTTCTCCTGAGTATGCTTTCTTACAGAATCATCCAATTTGGGCTAAAGACAAGGATGATTGTGGATTTTTGTCAAATTGACAGGAACTCAACCTCCTGCTACCAAACAATATCCGATAAGTAAGGAAGCTATACAGGAAATAAAACCTATTATAGAAAAATTGCTGACGCAATCTGACAGGCCCTTTGTGCTTTATGTACATGAACACTTAGGCTTTATGACTGCATGTCTAGTGCAAGATCATGGGGGCAGTTTACGTCCCGTTCACTACTATTCTGGTAAACTTGACATAGTCGCTCAAGGGATGGGCCCTTGTCTTAGAGCAGTGCAGGCAGTTCATCTAGCTCTCCAGGCTTCATCAGGAATGGTGTTAGGACAGACTGTAAATGTAAGATTCCCACATGCAGTGTCCGCACTAATGAATCAAGCAAAAGTCTCTTCTGTCACCTCTTCTCGTTGGGGAAATTGGCTAACAACTCTCACAGCCCCGAACATTGTTCTACAGCATGCACCAGTTACAAACCCATCCTCATGTATGATGTCTGCAATGACTGAAGTTGTGTTAGAGGATGAAGGTGAAATGACTCACGATTGTGTTACGCTTATATATAAACGTATGAGTGAAATAGCAGAAACACCCATAGAAAATGCAGAATTTGAGTTGTTTGTTGATGGTTCAGCTCAAGTCATTGAAGGTAACAGATGTGCAGGTTATGCAGTAACTTCTACAACTGAAGTTGTAGCCTCAGGTCGTCTTCCAGATCATTTTTCAGCTCAAGCTGCAGAACTAGTAGCCTTGACTAGAGCATGCACGCTAGCTTCAGGATCAGTCGCAAATATCTACACTGATTCCAGGTATGCTTTTGGAGTGGTTCATGATTTCGGTGTCATTTGGCAAAGTAGACTCATGATTTCGGTGTCATTTGGCAAAGTAGACCAAAAATGGGTCCCCCATTAAGCATGCTGGATTAGTGAAAGATTTGATGTTTTCCATGAAACTTCCAAAGAAATTAGCGGTGATCAAAGTGAAAGCACATCTCACAACTAATAATACGGAAGCTAAAGGTAATGGTCTTGCTGATGTAGCTGCTAAACAGGCTTAATCTTATGCAAATGTACAGGTGTGTTCCGGTAGTACAGCACAGAAGACAATTCTGCCCCCTGAATCAATTGTTGCTTTGTACAAAGACGCTCCTCTATATGAAGCATGGACATGGCTAGACAAAGGAGCCACAGTGGATTTATCTGGTTGCTGGACCAAAGGGGGAAAGTATGTTGCTCCCGAATCACTGTTGCCATATTTGGCTCAACAAATACACAATTTGGGTCACAGTGGTCCAGCAACGATGAATCACAGGTTCTCAAATCAATGGTGGAATCCAAAATTCAGAAAGCTAGCCATTGAAACAGTCAAGAGATGCGTTACTTGTCAGAAAAATAATGATGTGCCAGCAGCAACTACAGCAGCAACACATACCCCAGCTCCACCAGGACCATTTCGTCACCTGCAAGTTGATTACATATCGTTGCCTCCTTGTAAGAGAAAAACTGATGTTTTGGTAGTAATAGACAAGTTCTCGAGATGGATAGAAGCTTATCCAACAGGGCGTGCTACAGCTGCACATACTGCTAAATGTCTTATTACTGTTTTCATTCCCAGATGGGGATTACCAGATAGCATTGATTCAGATCAAGGTACACACTTCACAGGACAGGTAGTCAAGGAAGTAACTAAAATGTTGAAGATTAAGTCGAACCTACACTGCCCCTACAGGCCACAAGCATCAGCACAGGTTGAACGAGCAAACAGAGTAATCAAAACCAGGCTAAGCAAAATGCATCAGGAAGGAATACCATGGGTCGAGGCGTTGCCAGCGGTACTGTGTAGTATGAGAGCGTCTCCTAACAGAACAGTAGGACTGAGCCCTCATGAGATTATTACAGGACGCCCAATGCAGATGCCAGGCATGATTGATCTTAGAAATGCTGATGTACACATTGCCTCAGATGCTCTGATCTCTTACTGTGAAAACCTCACAAAGGCAGTACAGAGTGCCAGAGAGAGAGTTGAGTCATGTTGGCAGACTCCACCAGAAGGGGGACACACAATCATTCCAGGTCAGTGGGTCATGATAAAATCATTTAGGAACAAAACCGTTAGAGCCTAAATGGCACGGACCACATCAAGTGATGTTGATTACAGCAGCTGCAGTGTTGTGTCAGGGAAGGAAAACTTAGACTTATGTTTCACACTGTAATGTTGTTCCTCCACCCACAGGGATAGGATAGGACACACGGACCAGTGGGGGCCCAGGGAGGAACCGAATGCAACAGGCTTCGGGGGTTAACCCTGCATGAAGAAACTTTACAACAACTTGATGATGTGGCAGGGATCTTCTGTGGGCCTCCAGTATTCAGTGTGGTGGTGTTGAAGATGCTGTTCCCAATCCGGACTAACTGAGGTCTCACCACCCCAGAGAGAGGTTTTCACACCCAGCTGGCTCAGCTTTCCAGTCAGATGCTGAGGGATGATACTGTTGAATGTTGAACTGTTAACAAACAATAAACAGCATTCGTACATAAGTGTTCTTCTTGTCCAGGTGTGAGTGCCAGGTGGAGAGGTGTGGCAATGGCATCATCTATGGAGCAGTTCAGATGATACGCAAACTGCACAAGGACCGGTGAACTAGGCAGCAGAATTTTGATATGCCTCATGACAAACCTCTCGAAGCACTTCATAACAATGGGTGTGAGTGCAACGGGACAGTAGTAGGGACAGTAAATGACACTGTATATTTCTTCAGCACAGGGACGATGATGGTGGTCCTAAGGCATGTTGGAATGACGGCACTGTTCAGGGAAATGTTGAAGATGTCAGGGAAGACATCTGCTAGCTGGTCTGCACATTTCTTGGGCACTTTGCCAAGAATGTTGTCTGGTCCAGCACCCTTCCATGGGTTGACTCTGCCTAGTGTTTTCCTCACATCAGCTGTGGTGAGACAAAGTACCTGATCATTGGGAGAAGGGGAGGTCTACCTCGCCACCACATCTTTCTGCCCCTCAAACAGAGTATGGAAATCGTTCAGTGCATGTGGAAGTGAGGCATCACTGTCACAAACCGGTGATGGTTTTTAAGATGGTGATGGTCACGTCTAAAGGTTGAGGTTCAGTTCACTAGGTCTTGCACTAGGTCTCACTAGACTTAGACAATTAGTGTTAGGACAGTGTTTCACTATCTCTGATATGTGAAGCTACTGAAAACCTTGAGGTTGAGACCCTTATCTCTACAAAGACCCAGCATAAGATTAAACAACACCAGTAAGTATTGTGAAATAGAATATTAGGTTAGAATATTAGGTATATATATATATATATATATATAGCTAAACTGAATATATAAAAAATATAAATAATAAGGAGGATATGTCTGTACTCTCAAGTCAGAATTTTAGTCATCTCTCAAATACACACACACACACAAATTGCTTTTAAAAAACTCTGATCCTAAGATCTTTCAAAGCATGGAACATTTATATTTAGAGTTGTAGCTTGCTGATTGTTGTAAAAATTCTGTTAAAATCAGACCAAGCAAAAGATGAACCTCAGAAATAGATTATACAATTGTTTATCTGATCAATTATTTTTGGTATAAAATGATCGTTTTTAAATTACATTATAAAACAGAAGGTTAAAGGAAAACTCCACACCAGAATGCAAATTCTCTGATAATTTACTTATCCTCCTGTCATCCCAGATGATTGTGTTTGACTTTCTTCTGTCAAACACAATCCAAATTGTTACATAACCCCATTTTTTCCTCAGCTTTACAATGGCATTGATAAGGGTTCAGCATTTTGAAGCTCAATAAAGCTCATCCCAAAAAGTAACCCATATGACCCCAGTTCCACAATGCATCTACACCGTAGATGCATCGTAGAACAAAAACAACAAAATAAAAATGGCTGTAGATTTCTCTATCCAAGAAGATGCACCCAACAAAGTTTGCATCAGTACTTCCTGTAGCTCAGCTGGTAACGCATGATGCTAGTAACATCAAGATCATGGGTTTGATCTTGATGAATCTCAGTGAAGGCATATTCTGATAAAATGTATAGCTTAAATTCACTGTAAGCTGGTTCAGATAAAAGCGTCTTCAAGTATATAAGCTCAAGTTATTTAAACAGAGAATGCGCACAGAGAGAAAAAACACAGGTCAAAATGTTTCTAGAATAATTAATTGTAAACCTGAATATTTTAAAAAAAATTATTTAAAGCTTGAGAAAGAATCTTGAGAAAATTGACAATTCAATGTCAATTTTAAGAAAAAAAACAAGAATTTTTAAAAAGTGAACTATTCCCTTTAAGGTGTGTGCCTACAGTATATAGATGTTAACCATCAGAAGTAACTACATGGCATACCTGATTCTAACTGGTCCATCACATCATACAGCAGCTGGATATTTCTCCTTTGGAGAAATGGATACGTCTTCTTTATAACATTAAACTTGGTTACAATAACTTTTGCACAGTGATATTTCTTGCACAAAATAGAGTTCCTTAAACAGGTTTCTATTGCTTTGGCAAAGTCTGACTTAAATTTAAAGTGTTGTTTTGACATTAACCTGTGTGGGCAATACTTTGTACACAGCTTCATCCCTCTCACACACATGTACTCCCCTGCCCCCTACACATAACACTCACTCACACATATAACTTTAAATACCCTAATCCTTTAAATACACTGATCACTTACATGCCTTGCATGTCTTATTGGGTATGTCTTATTGGATAACTCTGTGTATGTGTCAAATTGTCTTTGGATCCTTTTTATATTAATGGAAAGATCAATGTTTGTTTGTCATGTTTTACAGTATCCTACATATTTTCAAACCAAGCCTGAGGCAAAGCAGTTCTGCTGGGATGGATCGAATGGCCCTGCTGCAGTTTCACCACTACAGAAACTTTAAGATTCACTTGGAAAACCACATAAGCCATGCAGTGGTGCATAGAGATATAGTGGAACATATCTCTAAATGTTGATTTGTGGTTTTAAATCATAAATATGTTTGTATGTATAATCTGTACTTTCATCTCAGACAAAGACAGACAAGATGAGCTGTAGTTACTTGGGAACCACTGAAGTTATGAGAATGTTGCCATTATGTTAATTTATCTGTTTGCATGTTTTGTGACTCTTGCTGTGTACAATCTTACAGGTTGTACATATTCTCTATTTTTAACAGGAGTGTGAAGATGATCTAAAATGGAAGTTCGTAAGAAACATTAGTCCAGCACGGCGCTGGGTATAGAGTCACCTTGAGTTATTTAGTGGGGAGGTGACAGAGTCTGTCTTTCTGCAGATGAACAGTAAAATTCAGCAGAAAGCAAGGGATGTTTTTCTACTTGTCTGAGTATCTGAAGGACCTGGACACATCCATATTAAATTGTCATGAAGAACAATTCCTGAAGGTCTATGCCATGATCTGTGAATAATTGTGAATCATGTCTTTTAATTAATTTTGTAAAATAATAAAAAAAAAAAAATTTAATGAAGCAAGGTCTTTTTATTCACCTTTACCAGGAGGACCTGGACACATTTGGTGGTTGGATGTCCACCGCAGGCTGCAGTGAGCCCCACTTGGGATCTGGGGAGAAGAAACATGTAAATGTAGTGGCATTTTTAAAAATGGTTACCAGGGTAATTATGTCATTTTAAGATTACTGCATGGATTGGCTGAGAGTCAGAGAAGGAAGTGGTCACCTATGGTCTGCACTCTCGTGACCAGTGTCACGTCACAGAACCATTAGTCAGGTGACTGTTGACCGTATCAGACTGCTATGCTGTCTTTTTGCATAATTTACCTCAGTAATAACAAAAAAACAAGTTAGGTAACAAGGACAGACAGGTGGGAGGAATAAACTAATGACAGGAGGACATAGAAGCATGAGTCTAGATCCTGACTCCAAGAAACAAGACTAGGATTGTTTCATTATGCTAAACATTATGCTCTGAACCAAAACACAGGGCTGTCAGGATTCTGGCAAGAGAATCTAGGAGAAACTCAACACATGAAGTCAGGACATGAAGCTGTTGGTAAGTGTTAATGCAGTTATTGCCTCTGAACAGAAAAACTAAATGTAAAAATTAAATACCAACCACAACATAATCTTTTAATATAATAACTGACTCGCTTAAAAGCACTATTTTTCTGAGAGGAATAAGTTGTGAATACCATCCATTTACGCAAGGATGGAGTTATTTCATCATGCTCCAACCAGTTTGGGACGGGAAAATCTGAGGCGTACAGATGCAAATCATTTGTACACAAGAAACTCAACTCTAAAGGTTGTGATTAGTTTTGCCATACCAGCGCTTAGAAAAGTAACTGTCAATTTTTCATGCCAGGATCCTGACAGCCCTGTTTTTGTGTTAGAGCATGATCTAGACTCATGCTCTGTGTCCTCTGTGATCTGTATGTTGCTTGTCTTTGTGCTGAAGCACATGGCTATTGTTTACTTTGTGCCATGTGCTCTCCAGTCTTGAGTCCTGATCCCGTCCTCTTGTTTCCTCGTTAATTATCCCACTATTAGATCATGCCCCTCACCTGTCTGTCTTTATTACCCTCCTTGTTTGGTTTCCTATTTAATGCCCTTGTGTCTGCTCTCTTGTGCTGGGGTGTTGTTTCTTGTCACTAACATGTACAACGCTGTAAGAAATTACAGATTGCCTCTAAACAGATGGCACTCCAAGATAGATATTAGGACAAGTTTATCACCCAAAAAGGCTTAATTATCATTGAGACATATTAATACATTTATCTCAGTCATAAGTGAATAACATCTTAACTAATATTGATTTAATTCAATTAAGGAAGCTGCAAAGACTTCAAAAATCAGCTTTGATCAAAGGGATACATGACTGTAATTTACATTCAGAAAGACATTGGTCATCATTCTACCATTTGGGATATCACCTATAACAATAGCCATTATGAGGGAACGAAAGGTGATCACTTCTACTGCAACCCTTAATTTACATTTAAAGGGAAAACTTAATTTGAGTTAAGTCAGACAAATCTGAGTGCTTTGTCGCTGCAACTCTTCAATAAACTACTGTTTCTTTTCTCATTTTTTTCTTACAACACTGTTCAGCACAAGAGCCCCCCTTAGAAAATGAACTATGGTTTCATTACAGTAACCCCAGTCTCACTGTATTATTTACAGTAAAATCACAGAATCATAAATGTACCATTGGCTTACCACAGTAACCACAATTCAACCATATTTGTAAAAACATGGTAACAATAATGCTAATAAATCCTCCAAATCCTTTGATAAGCGCTGAACTAACAGCTAAACCAGACGTGTTAACATACCTTGCAGATTAATTCCCCCATTTTCTTGTTTTTTTGCCATATGATACTAAAATGCATTTTTGGTTATCCGACCACATGTGGTCAGCCCAAATACCAGGGTCAAAACATATTTATCATTACTGACAACACAACACATACAGAGACAGTAATCACGTGTAACCATACCTGTGTAGAACAAACTGTAAAACAACACCTTTCCCATTTGCTCGTCAGCTGCACAATGTGTATTCTTTCATTTGGATTGGATAGTGTTAAAAGTAGACACATCTACCTCACTTCCTGAAAACATCTCTGATCTGACTCAAAGTTGTGACACAAAAGAAGAGGGGAGGGTCTCACACAGCAGGTGTCTTGGCTGACCAGTTATGGCTGACCACTTACAGTATTCACTACACTGCATGTATAATCAGCAATTTTATAAATGATTTAGATACCTATTAAAAAAGCCTGTTTCCACAGAGGTTACAAATGTTTAATTTCTTAGAAATTAATAAAGTTTGCCAAGTCTTTCTGCATGTTGTTTATCAGAAATAGAAGTCAATATCTATCTACAGCTATATTAGTATTACTAATCATTTTAAAACAAAATAAACATTTCTTATTTTAACTTAAACAATGCTTTAATGTAGCACAAACACCTGCAATTTTATAATGGCACTCTAATGTAGCTAATTTTATGTTCCCCAATGACTATTTTATATAAGGCACAGTTATCTTACTATGGAATTAATAAAGACCTGTAGAATATTAAATGTGATGAATATGGTTGTTCATATGCCAGATTTTACTTGTTTTCTTTTATGGAGCTCTGAGGCTTACCTCACCATTAAATGCTGCAAACTGTTATTAAATGGTTTTGGTAATATGACAAATTACAGCAACCCTGTAAACAAACAAATGTCCACATGAATGCATGCTTGTTCTGGACACTTTAAATTTAATGTAACAAAAGTAACTAGTAGAATTAAACAGATAAAGAAAAGAGATGCCCACCAAAGTCAAGTCACAGATTTTTGTTTTTGCTTATGTGCAACTTGAGTCTCTATCTCTGACAATACCTATGGTTATCCTGATCAACAAATGTATGAAAAATGAAGCTGTTACAATTTTTACTGTTTGTTAATGTAAATAAGTTCACATCTGCACCCAGCTCAAGCTCAATATACTGCTACTGTCAAATGAGACAGAAATGTAATATTATAAACAGTACATGTGCAGTGCTAGCATATCAGTGCTAGCTGGGGCCACCATCTGTAGGACTTGGTGGCACTGCTCTCAAATTGTTCGTTTGGATCATAAATTAAATTGTTTTTATTTTTGAGTTTCTTGTTTTTGTTCTAAGAAAGACAATATACTCATTAGATTATCCTCTAAATATCGACCATAAAAATGAAATTTAGTAGAGATAGAGCTCCACCTGCACCAAAACACATCATGACTAAAGATAAGAATACCACAAAACTAGTCATGACTACTATACATTAAGTGTGTGTAACTCTTGAGTGCTGTACACGACCCCTATTTTCATCAAACAGAGCAGTAAACACTTTCAACAATTGTGAGTTTGAATTTATAAAACATATAAAATATTTCTGGATGTTTCAAGCACTTTGTGCCACGACCAACAATGTCTTACTTGTGGTAAAATCAATACAATGCACGGACTCTTGTGACTAGTTGCTTTACAATTTCCCTTTTCTTTCCAACTTCACACTAGGCCAAACTTAGAGAGATTATCCCCAGCTGTAACTCACTCCACAACAACACAAATGACATACATACCATAAACATTTATTTCCCCTATCAAAACATTCAGGCATTCACATCTACCTGCTTACAAAGGTGTTACGAGAAAGGAAGGAGGGAAACATCTGCTGTAGAAAAGTGGGGGTCAGTTCCATATGGTGAGGGTCAGATCCAAAGGTTAGAGCAATATTAAAAATGTCCATAAACATGACTGACATGTACAAACGTATAAACTTCTGACTGACAACTGTACAGATTTTAAAACAGAGTAATAAATCATATTTTTAACTGACAGTTTGACACACAGTATAGGATACTTACTGCTATCATACATAATTTTTAAGGCTTGTTAATGGAGAATGTGAAAATACCAAGAACTAATTTTTGAAAATTTGCTCAATAGGACTCATTTTGCCAGAATAGGTCACATGTAAAAATGTAATAATCGAATGCAAAAATAATCACTGCATAGCCTTTAATGTGCTAATTACAAATGAAATTATTATTATTAAAGCTACAAAAGTTATTCAGTTAAGAGTGAGTCTCAGTTGCAGCAGAGAATGAGTACATTTTGTTGTCAAGCAAGCTCATCTAACCAACTCTTCTAGTCTCAGCTCCTTTGAGTTTCTCTCACATGCATTACTTGCCAGAGGATGCTTGACAAAAAAAAAACACCTAAAAGTAAAAGTAATTCAAAGTAAAATGCATTAATATATGGTGAAAATCAGAATCACATCAAGCACAGTTTAGCATCAATTAGCATGATACCATCATGTTAAAACGTGTTTGTATCACATTTTAGCATGATACTAGCATATTAGAAGATTAGTTAACATGATGCCAATACGTTTTAACATGATGGTAGCACATTTAAGCATCAATTAGCATGATGCTAACATGGTTTAGCATTAATTAGCATAATGCAAGCATGACTCAACATGACGTTAGCATGATGATAGTTATGTGGCCAAGAAGTTGGGCTGTTAGTAACTTCTTAACAAGAAGTTGGCATGATCTTTTGACTTGCACCATTGTCTCTGCAGTCCCTGGCTCATTTTGGAGAGCCAGGGACTGGAGGGAGTTGCATGTGTTGGCCTGGAGGTTACAGGGCAGATATCTGACAAAATAAAATTCAACCCTAGGCTATTTCTTGGCCAGTTCTGGCAGTCACAAGAATACAAAATTGACAGTGAAGGGCAATATCGGGGATGTTTACATTTTACTAAAGAATTAAATACACAAATTTTAGTACCACTGAAAAGGAACAACAGCAGAACAGAAGGCCATACAGTATTAAATCATTATAAACTAACATAAAAACATGTTGGAAAGCATTAACTGCACATCAGTCATCAAAATTAATTTGCTTTGAACAAATTAATTACAACATTAATAAATTAATTAACATTAATATAAGAATAAGTAATACATTATTTAATACAGTGACCGGGAAGGGACCGGACCTTCTCGGTTCCCGTATTTTTATTGTGGCACGTTATAGCATGTTGAGGCCACAACATATTAACTCATGGGAATGTGATAATATGTCGTGGCCAAGAGATAAGTATGTCGTTACCTCAACAAACTGGTGTCGTGGCCGCGTGATGTGAAGTGGTTCAACTCAAGATCCTATGATGAGGGAACGACATCCTTTCTGGTGGCCACGACTTGATGGCCATGATCATACGGGCTTCATTCGTTACAGAAGAGACATGGATCAGCACGATCTTTGGATTTTTAGCTGCAATTTAACAAGACAAGGTAGGACATTTTTATTGTTTATCAGTATGCAAATGTATATGTAGGAGGCAAGTTTTAGATGTATTTTATACCACAGACGGCATTTGATCGAGCTTGAGATTAGAGTTCGTACATATTTTCTGAGGTCGGCGATTTATTATTATACTGTAACACACGTATTTACATTAATAACACGTTGTTACACAACTATATCATGTAAACATACCTATGATACAGTATAATAATACGGCGAGTGCCAATGCTAATTAGCGTATTTCTCTCGTGGGAAACGGCGCTCAGAACTCGCTGATGATATCCGCAAACAATCGCGGAACATCAATAACATATACTAATTAAACATGCACGTACAAATGTACTTACATCAGGGCATAAACAACCGTGCACAGATGAGCGTTCACCAAATTATCTACCTGTGTGCAACACTGTAAATCAGTCCCTGTGCAATGGGGATGTCTTTCCCTCATAAGAAGCCGTGGCCACTGGAAAGGATGTTGTTCCCTTATCATAGGATCTTGAGGGAACCACTTCTGTAAAAAAAAAAAAAAAAAAAAAACAGGTAGTCTTAAATGCCCCAGATGATCTCAACAGAGCCAATCACAGCGCACAATGTTACTGCTACGTCATCAGTTCCGAAGCAGAACTAGTCCGTAGTCAGCGAGCAGGTGCGGCACATGCAAGAGAGTGAGAAGTTCAGCAGCTGTGTTTAGCAGTAATAAGTAATTTAAACATCAGCCGGAGTACAAGTTAAATGTTGGGTTACAGTGTGCGTGCATGCAACGTAAAGTAATTGTTGTACTTCTTGTTCATTGCTGAGAGATCGGCTGTTTGTTCTCATGTTACGGATGTAGCCAGTTAGCATGCACATCTTCCCTGCATGATTCTCTGTTTCTCTGTGTTTAGACTGTTTAAGGGTATTTATTCTACATTTGTTGACGCGAGATTCTCATGTATATATTGTACATCACGCTATTGTTATATGTAAGCGCTATTTTAAAGCTTACTGTTAATGTGCATTGGTCAGCTCTTTATCACGTGCATCGTATGCCCGGTTAAAATTGCGTGCCCGTGCTAGTAGCGCCCGATAGCGAGATGTACAGAATTACCCGTTAATACATTTCAGCTGAGTGCTTCTCATCAATTAACCATCTTATTCAGTTCTGACCGACTGCCTGCTGTGTTTCGCACCCATCCAAGCTTAAATTAATATAAAGCATCAAACCCCCCTCCGTTTTAACTTCACATCACGTGGCCATGACATTAACACGTTCCCACGAATTAATATATCGTGGCCATGACATAGTTTCACTTTACCACTATAAATATGTCGTGGCAATGATAAAAATAAGTGAACCGAGAAGGTCCCTTCCCGGTCACCGTCATTTAACATCATTTTCGTTAGTACTTGTTTATACCTTACAAGATTCTCTTTAGCAATAAAGGCACGTGTCAGCATACACAGGCAGAAAGTGTAAACAAAAGTGGTTTTATAGGAGAGTTAATCCAAACGAGAATCTTCCTGGTTGCAGATGAACATCGTCTGATCGGCATAGGGTAAACTTAACTTACAAAAGTAGTCTCTTGGGTGGGCATAGACAATAAACACAGGATTACTTGATACCGGTAAGAATGCTAGTAGCAGATCTGCGGGAATAAACACTTAGCTGGAGTGTTTACAGACTCCTTTTTTGTCTTGCAGGTTTATGTCGTGGACAGCACATGCTGCCAGGACTAGTAGGATGTTAAATTATATGTAACATTGTTCTACTGATACACAAACACAATAACTGGTATAAACTGTAATTGTCCGGGATGTACGTTACAAACTCCTGAGTCTGGCTTGTTTGATATTGTTTGTTGAGTTGTTTAGAATAACCCAGCTAAAACGCATCTATTTTTGTGTATTTACTTAACTGTAAGTAAAAAAGTTTAATTTCAGTTTTATTTTATTCCTGATAAACTTATTCTAGTTTCACCTTTTAACATGCAGAATCAGGTATGAGAAATCCTTTGCTTCCGTTACCAACTGAAGTGGAGGAAGAGAAGTACATAAAGGATTCTCTCTGTTCGGCCCCAGGAAGAATGTGATCATGTTTCAAGTTAGTGTTGTTTTATGACTTTTAAAAATAAATTAGTAACTCTTAATAAATTTATATAAATCATTCTACAGCTGTTCTTTCTAAGTGGAAATAATGGGTTCATTTTATCAATATACATATGCATAATTAGGATAACTTTATTAATGGACTAAAAAAACACTGCTTTTGATATGATATATGGGAATCTCTAAAATGCGTCTAATGCCTGGTTTTGCATCCACTGGATGTCAATCAAACGTCTGAAAATGGTTTTTAAGTGTATATTTCTGGCAGCATGTTTCAGCATCTAACAAGTGGTCTGTGGCGTTATTTTACTGACAATGTTGAGAGTGTATTGTTTACATATACACATCAATATAATGTACGAGCGTAAACATCTCTGCTTGCACATGGATTTCCTGTGCTTTTGCACAAACCTGGACGTGAGTTCTGGGTACGTGCTACTGTCTTTGTGGCTTTTCTCTGCCCCTCTCGATGAAGTTCACACTAGCGCATTATACTGAGGTACTTTCATGCTACGATATCGTACTCTCAACATTTGTCATCATTCATTCATCAATCTCTGTGTTTTTAGGTATCCCTATTGAGTGAGAAACTGCTTCGGTTGATTCAGTTCGTGCAGCAAATTTAACACAAAATTTTAACTAATTCCCCTGCTGAAAAACAGCTAAAAACAGTCTAAGATGGTTGGTTAGTCATGGTTGATTTAAGATGGAAACAGCTGGTTTAAGATGGGCCTCCCAGCCTGTTGGTCTTCCAGCTGGCCAAGCTGGTTTTAGCTGGTAGGTCAGCTGATCTTTCAGCCTGACTAACTAAAACTGCTAAGACCAAAACCCCTCTAAAACCAGCCTGTTAAACAAGCTTACGCAGAAAACCAGATGGAGAGACCAGCTAAAACTTGCCAACCAGCTTAAGCTGATTTTTTAGGTCGTAAACCAATTAGAATGGTTTATCCATTGTTCAGTTAACACTTTGTAAAGAATCAACCCAGTAATAGAAAACAGCCATCTTGGTGGCTGCCTGCAAGATTAATACAAAAACTCCAGCTGGTTCAAAATGCAGCAGCCAGAGTTCTTATAAGTATGACCATATTAGCCCAGTTCTGTTAACTGGCTGCCTATGAAGCATCATATAAACTTCACAATTTTGCTGATGGCCCTGAATGGTTTAGCTCCTCAATACCTGAGTGAGCTCCTCTCTTATTATAGTCCTTTACATTCACTGCTATCTGAAAATTCCTGCCAGTTGATAATATCTGGAATTTCAAAATCAAGTGCAGGTGGCAGATCCTTTATATATTTGGTGCCTAAACCTACCTGAACAGTCTTCCCAATATTGCCTGGGAGGCAGATACACTGTCAATTTAAATCTAGATTAAATACCCACCTCTTTATTGTTAGGCTGCATTAATTAGGTGAACTAGAGACATTTCCTATAAGAACAGATGTACTGGCTACACATCTGTCTTTTATTTCCCCAAGGTCCTGTAGTCAGCTGGATCTGGACTTTATCCAGACCAGATGGTGGGGGACAGGATGGTACAACTCCTAAGACAGATCATCAGGGATTTGATGGACTTCTTTAGTAAACTTACTATTATCCACATACGTACCTCCAGCCTAATTAGACTCTATATTTTTGTTCCCTGCCTAGTCACAGCAGTGTGATGTCATAGCTGCAATTAGTAACATTATGCTTCTGTCACCATCTCTGTTGGTAACATTTCTCATTGCTTGACATAGTCACAAAATCAGTCCCAACAGTTTTAAATCTTTAAATAATAACAATAATCAACTCTGTTCATTCAAGAAAGTTACAAACTACAGCTTTAACATGCCAGAGGAGCCTGTTTTCCCCCCAAGGTTTTTCTCTTACCATTGTCTCTCTGTTGGCATGCTTACTGGGAGACTGCTGACATTTAACTTAGCTTAGGGTTTTGTAAATTGTTAATATTGTTTCAAGCTAAATTATATTTTAGTCCTAAAGACTCCAATTCTCTTTCATGGTTTTATTCAGTTATTTGTCTTGTGTATACTTTGTATATTTTATTTTTGTGTTGTGTGTATTTTATGGCACTATTGAAAATTCATTATACCCCTGTCCCATAAGATTATCTTTCTATGTGCCATCTCCATGTAAGCTGGAACGGCATATCATCGATCATGTTAATTGACTACACGTCACAGTCTCAGACCTACTGTTTTAGTAGGCAGTCTGAATATATTAACCACTGAGAGGTATGCGCCTTCGCACATAATGACAGGTATTTCTAATGTTCATTTCTAATGAACAATAAAGACACAACCCACATTATAACCTGATTATCTACCACATGCTTAAACCGTTTCAGACATGGATTTTATTTAAGTCAGTTTACACAAGTGTAACTTTCAATGGCCTGATTTTGTTTTACAATATAAATGCTTAGAACAAAACAATGCTCAAAGAACAAACTAGTTATAGCATTTATTTTTAGTTGCCAAAGTGTTATTTTTGCATTTCTTGTGTACAGTCTCAAATTACAGTCTCAAATTCTCTGACCTGTGCCTACAACAGCTATGTGCTTACAGTAAAAAGCTTCTTACCTCCAGTAAAAGCTGAAAAAAGCAGATTAGCATTTAAACACATCATACAAGTGAGGGGGGAGAACAAAATAACTGGCCATCAATAGAAAATTGAAGAAAAATAAATCTTTGGCTATGCAAAAAAGAATACTCCATCTGAATCCCTGGTTTCAGTTTTCTGCATGACAGCTGACCTCCTTGGTTTCCTTGTTTTTTCGAACCTCTTCTAACTTCTTGTCCTACAATTAGAGGTACATATAACTTAGAATTTTTATAATTAGAAAAATATTGTAATTATACAGCAATCATCTCATTTACCTTCTCTTTAAATTTCTCGTTCATAGCTGCCATTATTGCTGAACGATTTTCTTTGTTGGCCTCCATCTTCTGGTTGAGTTTCTCCTCTGCCATCTTGCTGAAATTGTTGTTTTCTTCTAGAGCTTTCTGGAGCACCACCTTCTCATGCTCACGCTTATCAGCCAGGTGCTTCAGGATCTCTGCTTCATGAGACTACAGGCAAATGTTTTAATCATCTGTAAACATTTTTTCATTGAAGGTTTTAAAGGTTTAGCACATGAAAATTTTAATATTTTGAAATTTGAAAATTGATTACATTTAGCTGATGTCAACAATCTTTTTTCCATTTAACTTTAAGAAAATGAAGTTGGGAAAGGCATTAGAGTTCTCAATTTTTACTAACACTTGTGTACACACTAACACTTTCTTTAGCCAGTCAGAATGTATTTTTTCATATAACACAGGCGGTTAAAAAAGCCACAAGTTCTTGTCAAGAAAACCTGAGATATCTTTTCAGGAAGTTATCATTAAAAAGTAGCCTACTGCAAGTGGATGAGTTAACAACTCATCAAATTAACTCAATTTCCACAAGTCTGATTCAGGCCGGTTTGTGGACTATGAGAGGCGGCTTTATCATGTTAACTGACAGGGGAATGAGACAATCACAGTACATACTCACATCCTCTTGTGTCTTTTCACTAGGATTTAAGTACATGTTCAGCTTAAAATAGCGCTGCACTGACCGATTGGCATATGACATTAAAGTCCCACCAAAGTGATTCAAGAGCAGATGGCTCAGTACGCTTTTGACTCGCTCTGACGATACCTTGATGTCATTCCCCGATCAGTTTGTGCAGTGCTGCTTGAATTTAAACGCACCTAATGTACACTTAAGGTGTGACCTTATTTCATCTGATTTTATTTTACTTTTTTCCTGATTTTACTTTAAAAAGTTACACCTCTTTTTCCTGAGAAAACAGCTTGCAAAGATGTTTTATATTCGACTTCAACATGCAGCCCACAAAAACCTCGTTAACAATGACAAATTAACACATGATGAGCTCTGAACATCACTACATGCCATAACTAACACGGGGACAAAGTCAGCAAACACTAACTATAAACCTATAACTAACCACATGCTGCAATGCGTGCTGGGAGCCCACAAACCTGTACATCAGGTATCAATATGATCAAGTTCACACAACTCGGTTAGGCTAGCAGGGACAAAATGTATGGAATATTATTTGTCTAGTAATAGTCTCTTACAGGCAGACTGTATAGCTGTTTTTCCAGCATGCGTTTTGAGTATAAGGGAACACACCTTGCGCCTCTCCTCTGCAGCTTCTAGTTTTCTCTGGATCTCCTCCAGGGAAAGATCCTTCTTCTTCTGAGGGGAGAGAGGAAACTCACTCCTGGCATCTGGGGCCGGACTGGCAAGGATGACCTCAAAAGCCTGTCCTGAAGCACGTCTGTCCAACTCCTTAACCTGAATATCTAAAAACAACCTCCACTCCTTTATCTCTGCCATTTGCCACTAATGACTATTGCAAAAACGTATAAATAAAGGTTTCCTACCACTTGATAAAGCCATTGGTGCAAAAGACTACTGTGTCCGAGTTCACCTGATAAACAGAGTAACAAAAGTATTTAAAAAAACATATATGAATACAAGAAAGTCTGCAATGTGAAATGAATAAGGCTGCTTATCTAAAACAAACTTGTAAAAGTGGATCAAATTCACAAAATCTAATATGCAGCACATAACGCAACACACCGGTGTTGTGCATGAGTCGAACAGGCAGTGCATGTGTTTACATGTTCTAAATTTGGCGCGAATAATTCACAGCTTTGCAACTTAGCGGGAAAGAAATGGCGGGTATTCTTTAAAAGCAGCATAGTAGTGTACTGTATTCACAGGTAAACCTGTCAGACCCAAACTTCCCACAGAAACACACATACATCCGGTCAATGTTCCTAAACTATAACGAAATCTTAATGCGTGCTGTGGTACGATAGACGCTTTTATAACAAAACAGATCCAAACAAAGACCTCGTGCACAGCTCCGCCCTGACATTACTACACGACCAGCGTCCATAAACACTCAATGTACGCTAACAAATAACTGAATGCATCAATACACACATCTTCACAAGACATCAGTAATTTTGCATGCGTGCACTTATGCTGCAGAATGTATTATGTAACACTGGCAAGCATATACAAAACTTTAAACATGCGCTCGGGGAATAAGGTAGGGGGAGCAATCGCTGTGCATTACATTACATGTATTATATACATTTTTAAATGCTATACTTCACCAACAGATTAAACAACATTGCGAGTTTTTCTGCTAAAATGTGTACTTTAACCGCTAAATGTATATAATGCCCGACAAACACAGGACACAAATAGTATGACCGACAAACAATATAAATCTAAATCCCTGTAAATTAAAATCCCCACGATCCTTAAATCACTTTAAAATGAAAGCGTTTGCTAAACTAAATGCAAATGAAATAAACAGTCATACGCGACATGTGTATGATAACAAGCATGTGTGGCTTAAACAATGATATGCACACAATAACGTAAATATAAAAGCTTAAACAAATCCACGCGTATGACCGCATCGCCGAAATTGCTCTACAGTGTGTTCATATATGAAAGAGCTGATCATAGCATTGCAGGGACACCCACCTTCAAACAAAAAAACCTGCTAATACGACTATGCAGATCCTCACAACACTTTCTCACATCCAAACGTAAAGTTCGCGCATAAAAGGATCGAATTTATGTCGTCACATCATGTTCTTGAAGCCTATTGGCTGCGACCACCACCTCCCACGACCTTCTGGATAGTGTAGTTCTGTTTCAAAGTCAAACGTCGACTTATTGTTTATTGTCGTCTTTGTGAACCATTGTTTACCTGATCTGTGATTTTCATGATGAATCGTTTTTGAGTCAGATATGCTACAACTTGAGCAGAGAGACGACTATATAATCGCACCATAACCGGTGATGGAAACTGATGATGTTTACAATGGTTTGTCTACTCAGAAACTGCTTTCATGCACCTGCGCTGGCATAATGCGTGGTGCGAGATTGAGGTGGTTTCAAAGATTCAGATTTAATTTTAAATTATTTATATAGCGATTTTCACAATGTTGCATTGTTGCAAATCAGCTTTACACATGACAAGAAAGCACACAAAAGGAAAACTAGCATCTGTGCATGGTATTATTGATTTATTTTTTTGGCAGAAAAAGACATTTTTCTGCATTTGTCTTGCATTTACTGGCATTTGACAAATTATATAATAACAATACTTGTTTTGCTAATCATGTATAAAAAAATGTATTGGTCAGATATCAATCGACTATCCAGTCAACATGGTCAAAGAAACTATAATTGTGTCTGTAATGGGGTCCCATCAATCCTGCAGATGGGGTCTTTCTGAACCAGAAGACACAAACATTCAATTTTCAATTCAGTTTTATTTATATAGCTATTTTTTTCAATGTCGCATTTCTTTAAAGCAGCTTTACATAAAATGAAAAATAAAACACAGGAAACAGAAAAATTGTACAACATGTACAATTTTGTACATGTACAACAGAAAACATGTACAACACGAGAAACAGAATACATGGTATTATTGCAGATTTATATTGTTCATTATAAGATGTATATTAATAAAACTAATTAGGGAAACTTAGAATGTGGTTAGATTGTAAATATATAGTTGACTGAACTGATGATAACTACAACACATTTGGACCATTTGAATAAATGGACGTGCATCAGAAATCCCTGTCATTGTGTGTTCTATGAGAGGGTAATGTATTCAGACTGCCTACTAAAACAGTATGTACTTCTGACTCAATGAGACATTTAGTCAATTAACATGACAGAGCTGATTTATAATTTAAAATTGATTTAAAAACTGTCTGGTCTGACCAATGTCAGGCACTGAAGAATGTTACAAACAGAGATAGTGACAGAAGCATAATGTTTTCTAACTGCAGCTATAACATCACATTGCTTTGACTAGGCAGGGAAGTAAAATGTAGAATCTAACTGAGCTGGAGACAGGTAAGCAGGTAATATGAAGTTTAATAAAGAAGTCCATCATATTCTTACTGATTTAGGGTGATCCAGGTTATGGATGTAATCTTCTTAAATTGGTATAAAGATGATCAACTAGCTGACCTGGAATTGGGACTAGTGTCAGGTGGAACTGGAGCTGAGTCAGTCTGTCTCAGGGGCTGTCCCATCCCATCTCCCCACAATGTGATTGCAGTAAACGTGAAGAACTGTAATAATAGGACCTTGTAAGTAATCAAAAAAATGTTGAAGTTTATTCAATGCTTGAATGGCAGCCAGTGTAGTGTTGACAGAACTGTACTACTATGGTCATACTTGTTTGATCTCGTAAGAACTCTGGCTGCTGCATTTTGAACCTGCTGGAGTTTTTGTACTAAACCTGCAGGGCAGCCACCCAGTAAGGCATTGCAATAATCAAGTCTTGATGTCATGAATGCATGAATTAACTTTTCAGGGTTGGACATAGAGAGCATGTGTTGTAGTTTTGATATACAGTAGGCTATTTAAAACAATTGTTTTACAGATATTGGAAATGTGATTTTCAAATGACAAATTGCTTTTTAAAAGGACACCCAGATTCTTAGATGATGAACCAGAGCATCCATCAACAGAACGACAGTATTCTAGGTTGTTCCATGTGGATGATTTTGGTCCAATAATTAAAACTTGTTTTGCCTGAATTTAGTAGTAGAAAGTTGCTAGTCTTCCTCTTCCAAGTTTTAAAATCGACTATACATTCTGTTAGTCTGGTGAACTTATGCATCTTGTTGGGCTCCAAAGAAATATGCAGCTGGTATCGTACTCTATACCTCTTAATAATTGCTCCCAGAGGTGACATATACAGGGTGAAAAGCAAGGGACCTAGGCATTGAGCCCTGTGGTACTCATACTGAACTTGTGATTGATATGACACCTTTTCACTTACAGCAAATGGATTGCAGTTCCATTTATGCCAACATAATTTTCAAGCCTTCAAGCCAAATCATTTGATTTGAGCAGTCTGTGTACTATGATATGGTCTAAATCCTGACTGGATATTTTTGCAGATACCATTTCTTTTCTGGAAAGAATATATCTGTGTGGACACCAGCTTTTCAAGTATTTTTTAAATAAAAGGTAAATTTGAGATGTTTCTGTAACATACTAGCCTGATAACAGACAGCTTGGTAAAACTACTACTGATAATAAACCCACACATGGGACATATCCCAACAACAGTGATGAATTAATAATACTATGTAGAGTATCAATTACTTGCCAGAAGCATCTCTTTCAGTAATCCAGTAAGTATAGGATCAAGCATACATGTTGTTGGTTTAGATGATTGAATTATTTCTGACAGTTCATTATAGTGTGTATATATATATATATATATATATATATATATATATATATATATATAGTAGAGAATGACTGGAGCTGTTTCTTGGGCAATTTATGATGCGCCACCTGAAGTGATTGTGTGTGCATTTGTATTTTTATGATATATATTTTATGATATTTATCTATATTTTTTTCTGACAGTGTCTAGAAATAAATAAAACTCATCGCCATAATATAAACTGGTTGAATTACCAAATTATTTATTATGTTGTATATCTACCATCAGCTTTTCTAGCCTGTGTCCTAAACCATAACTAATGTTAGATCATCAATGAAGAGGAGTCCAAGATGGAGATGAGGTGAGGAGCTTTTTATTAAAGGCACTTGCTGTTCAAATCACAACTACATATACTGTATCTCTCTCCCTGCTCAAGCATTTGGCATACTTCCCAGTTCTTGGGTGCACCATGTCTTGTTTATCATTTCTTAACAGAAACATAGGAAGTAATTCAGCCTTGTATAAAGCTTTGATTATATGTTACACAGTATGAAAATAATGGACATTTATAATACTACTTATGCCCCCACACTAATTACCTTATTACCACATCTGAAACTGAAATGACAAGTATTTCCAAACGTTTCAGATTAAACAAGCACAGTATTGATACAAAATAAAACCGAAGTGACTTGTACTCACTCATGGGGGTCTGAACTTGTGCTGTTGTTCTCAAGTCAAGTCAAGTGGAGTTTATTGTCATTTCAACCATATACAGGTACATAGTGTAATGAAACATTTCTCCAGAATCAAGGTGCTACATAAACACAAAACAACACAGAACTACAAGGCTACATAATTTATACATTATTAAATTGCGCATAAAGTGCACAAGTGCAAACGTGCGGACAGCACAAGAAAGTACAATGACTACTGGGACAGACAATGGATATAGTAAAAAACAGTGCAGTGCCGACCAGGACACAGTTCTGTGTTCTGCAGTTACAGTGGGCTTTTAATATTTATAAAAGTTCTTTGTGTTTGGGTTCTGATTTTGTAAACAGCAGTGATCTACAACAATCTTTACTAGTGTATGCGAGCACAGCCCTTGTCTGGCTAATGTATGAAATTATAGTTCAAGGATTTAATGTGTAGCACTGTATGCTGTGAGTTTGTAATCACTTAAGTCCCTATTAACCATTGCTAACATTATTAAACTTTAAACAGTGATGTAAAATTGTAAACATTCTTAAGAAACAGTAAGTGGAATGCAAAGGTGTTTGGGGGGTTCGGGTGCTAGGATGTTGCTGTGTGGTTTTCATGGCGTTTTGGTGACTGCTACAGTTTTTGGGTAAGATTGTTGTTTACTGGTCAATGAACGAAGGGCTCACAAATCTATTTTGTCTACTTTTAGTTTAGTCTGCTTTCTTCTCGACTCGCCACTCTCGCCACATCTGAACTTTTTGGCTCGTCAGTACAGGCAGTGGTTGAGAAGTTCAGGGTGGCAGACATCCAGTCCAGGGCCTTCCAGAGGTTTATACCGCGCAGGTCCAGGTTCTCGTCTGGCACCCCCCCTGCCCGGCCCTTCTACATCTGAGGATCGTAGATGGGGCCAGAGGCAGATTGTGGCTGACTGTGCACCTCCCCCCTCTCAAGGTCAGGCACAGAGGAGGCGTGATGCCAGACGCAGGAGGCAGGGGGTGAAGGACACCCGAGCTGGGGCTCGGGAGGGAGTATAGCTAGTGCCATATAGCCCAGTGTTACTGTTTAGTGTGAGCCGGGCTGCCGCCTCGGACATTGACATTCTGCAGGCAGTATACAAGCTCCCTTGGCTGAGGAGTTGTAGCTCACTGCTGGGGGGCTCCTTCTTAGCTAGTGGTTTACTTTCGGTAAAGTACAGAGGTCTGGAGGTTCCCTGTCAGAGCTTGTCATGGCAAGCCTGTAGTGTAAGACGGTTACATGCCATTACTAGAACTGAGAAACCTGGGTTTGAGCCCCACCTTGAACCACTCTAGTCAGGCTGTTTGTTTTGGTTCTCAGGGTTGGTTTTGATGTGGGCCCAACCACCCTGGTGAACCGCCTTTCGATTCCTTTACTCCCCTTGAGGCAGTGCTTGTTGTCAATGTTTCAGCCCTCCTCGTTGTATTAATTGGATTTCTGGTATCGGTTGAGACCAAGGTCCAAGGGCCGGAGTCGTTTCAGCCCACCTTGGATAGCGAGTCAAGAGGCTCTACTGGCCGGGAGAGTGCCTCGAGGGTGGGGTCCCCTGGTGCTATTTTTCAGCCCTACTGCTGAGCTCTCAGGGGTTCTGCCTTCTTGGTGTTAATATAGGGATATTTTTTGTCAAAAATGGTTGGCATAGACAATGACTATGTGCATTATAAGTATTCAGCAGCCAAAAGTATTTAACAGCAGCAAAAAGTATGTATGTGAAAAATAATGCAGGGTGGAGGATAAACAGTATGGGTATTGAGGAGTCTGATGGCATGAGGGAAGAAACTATTGCATAGCCTGGTCGTGAGAGCCCGAATGCTTCGGTACTGTTTACCAGAAAAGAGTGTGTGAGAGGGGTGTGTGGGGTCATCCAATGCTGGTGGCTTTGCGGATGCAGTGTGAGGTGTAGAACATGGTGAGGATGGAGGGTGGGAGATGTGCTTTCCTCAGTCTTCTCAGAAAGTACAGGCGCTGTTGGACTTTCTTTGCTATCGGACTTGTGCTGAGCGACCAGGTGAGGTTCTCCGCCAGGTGAACACCAAGAAACTTGATGCTCTTGACAATCTCCACGGAGGTTGTTGGCTCTACACCAGTTCATTAGCCGCTGCACCTCCTCTCTATAAGCTGACTCACCACAGTTGTGTCATCGGCGAACTTGATGATATGATTCGAGCTGGGCATTGCTACACAGTCGTGAACAGCAATGGACTGAGCACACAGCCCTGTGCTCTAAGCACACAGCCCTGTGCTCAGTGTGGTGGTGTGGTGGTGTATTCCTCCAAGTTGGTGAAGTCGCTGTCAGTTGCACTTCCCTGAACGTGCCAGTCAGTGAGTTCAAAACAGTCCTGCAGAGCAGAGATGGCTCCTGCTGGCCAAGTTTTCACCTGCTTCAGAACCGGTTTGGAGCGTATGTATGCTGGGATTAGCATAACAGAGATGTGATCTGAGTAGCCGAGGGGGTGGCTGGGATGTTTGCCGGGGATGTTTGTGTAAACAAGGTCCAGCACGTTATTCCCTCTCGTTGCAAAGTCCACATGCTGATGGAATTTAGGAAGCACTGACTTGAGATTTGCATGGTTAAAATCTCCGGCAACAATAAACAGTCCGTCGGGGTTTGAGTTCTGAAGCTCACTAATAGCACCATACAGTTCACAGAGTGCATCCTTAGTATTAGCACTGGGGGGAATGTATACTCCGATTATGAAGATGGTGGTGAATTCCCATGCTAAATAAAATGGTCTGCATCTAACAGTCACAAACTCCACCAGCGATGAGCAGTAACTAGAAACTAGTACAGAGTTTGTGCACCATTCCGTGTTGATGTAAACTGACCAGCTGCCGCGTGTCTTGCCGCACAGAGTTGTGTTTGTCCGGAATGCCTCCCTATGCTTACTTCAGCAGGGTGTTGGGTTGAGGTGCGCTTGCTTGTATGAATTAGGACCTTCTGTCCTGCAGGACAGGAAGGCCTGGCCTCATTAGAGCTCGGTCAAGGATGCTGTTCTGAGCGTAGAAGCCAACTCTTCTGCTAGCTTCCCTTGGATATCGTCCTTGGGGTTGAGTGTCGGTACCCTTGCTACAGAGAATCTCTCAGGACTCTGATGTGAGTCGATGGTGGAGTCCGTCCTTGTGCCAGCAGCACATGCAGCAGCACCGCCGGATCCAGCTCTGGATGTGATCGTCACTCGTCCCACACAACTCGTCTACCCCTCCTGTTGTGTGTTCAGCTTCTGTGGTAGAATTTTTTAATGTGTAATAGCCTTTATAGTTGAAGAATTTGATATGAAATAAATGACATTTAAAAGACTATTTTAAAGTGCTACTGTTTGTAATTTTAAATTGGAAAACATATAAGGGTGCCTCTCTTGTGGACAAATCTAGTGAAAGCAAGTGGTCTATCCTATTAGAACTTCTTTTGTGATGCTATTTTAAAATTCATGACTGAATGATATTGACACCTAATGTTAGAGTAGTCGATTTGTGCACTGGATTCCGTATTACTGTAGTGTACTTGTGTGTTATGCGAGTATTATACACATTAGTGTCAAAGTTGTTTTGGCAAATGGCTCCTTAAGTAAATGTTGTACCAGTAAATGTTTTTTTTTTGTTGTTGTTAATTTTAGAACTTCAAATGTGATCGTGATTTCCATATGATAACCGATGCATTTTTTCCCCTACTGACTGTGGGTGCCAATTAAATATGCATAATGAAGTCATGGGACAACAAAGTAGCAGGCATCTGTTTAAAATAATTGCATGTTTAGAATGTTTAGAATAGCTTCTTGAAATTGTATGCAGAATATAGTATACAGCACATTTTGCAGTTCGCCGTATAGCATGTGATCTTGCTTGCGCGTGCGCTTACTGTGACAACCCAACGGGACTCCACCTTCCAATAATAAGATGATTTATCGTGATCGTACTGGGGACAGGGGCACAGAAATCATCCGATGTTTTCACAAGACCAACATATCTGATGCGATTTGTTATTATAACCTGCAGTGAGGATCCACGCCTGGGAGCGACAAAAAAAGCTGAGCGTTCAGTTGGCTAATGGATACAACACAAATGAATTGGAGACGGACGTACTGTTGCATATGATAAATGCCTGATTGCATGGAAGCTTTTGTAGTCGATAGAAAGTGGATTTGTGCAATCTCGCGGTGATATATAAATACGCGCTTGAACCAAAAGCTCGCCGTCTGATCAACGCTATTTTCAAATCGTTTAAGCGAGAAGCTTTACGTACACAAGCGCTGTGCACCGTTTCATTACAACGTAGGTGCTCTCTGGGTATGAATATGCAGTTATATGAGATGATGAGGACCAGCAGAGCAACCCAAAGTGCCAAGTAGAGGTCTGGTGGTCTGAAATAGACGGTGGAATAAAAGCACGAATTTTACCGCCGCCTATTGGAGACACCAACCATATAAACCTCTACTTGAACTGCCTTTACAGCACCACGGACAACGACTATGATCAGATTACGCAGGAAAGCGTGCGTGGCTCTTCTTTTGTTCACAGTTTTCATTTTAGGCACTATGATGGGTCTGCGAACCCTCAAACCCACTGATGGTTTCTCTGATATTTCTTCTGGAATGGAGATAATACCTTTAGTTGGAGAAAAACTGGACCAGAGACCCAGTCATGTTGCTGGATCAGCAGGTCAAACTGATGTTGAGAGTGACATGAAGATAGTGTTTTCCAACTCTGGTCCTGACAACAGCATATTCTATGACATCCATATCTTCTATTATTTATGGTATGGCTCGCCACATATGGACGGCAGTTACATACACTGGGACCATGTGCTGGTGCCACACTGGGATCCTAAAATAGCTGACAGTCACCCTAAGGGGCGACACAATCCTCCAGATGACATTGCATCCAGTTATTACCCTGCACTGGGACCTTATAGCTCCAGAGATCCGGATGTCATTGAGTCCCATATGGCACAAATTGAAGCTGCTGCTGCAGGTTTAATAGCCCACATACAATCTAATTTATTGTGATAATTATTTTCAAATACCACTTAGATTTTTTATTGCTTTTCTAAAATAATGTAGAAAGTAATTCACCTTGCCATATTGTACACAAATGTATCAGGATTGTAACAGTTGTATTAGTGGTCAAAAAAGACTTTTGATTGTGAAGATATTCATTTGAACTTGTGATGGCAGGTGTAGTTGTGCTGTCCTGGTACCCACCTGGTGTGGTAGATAAACATGGCAAACCCTCTGAGGACCTTGTGCCTGCCGTTATGGATGCTGCACATAGACACAGTATCAAGGTAACTGGTGAGAGATTTGTAAAACTTTTCTGCTTACTTAACACTTTGGTTTAAGATCTTATGCTAATGTACTAATTTAAATAATTAACATTTCTTGTCTGACCTAATAAATGACAATTTACTGATCACAACCTGGTGTACCTTAAAGTGTACATTATTTCAACAAAAAGAAATTCATAAAAAATAAAATAACTTTCTCTGCATATGAAAAGGCTTTCCTATGACTTCCTATGAAAAAAGTTACATGAAAAATCTTTTAATTTATAACAGGTGTATGTATGATTGTACATTTCCCTCTCAAAGACACTCAAAGAAAGCTAATTGATAAGTGTTTGACTCTTAGGACTCGTAGGTATAGGTATCAGCCAGTTCTGGTGATATTCCGTTTTGTTCTGACAGTACACAGCGATATTGTGACATACTGAACTGAATGATGTGATTTCCTACAGTACCTAGTGGTTGGTGGGGTTGAGTAAATCTTTTTGCACAGTCTGTAAGTGTATTCACCATGTCATTATAGGTTTGCATTTCCTAAGATTCATCGTTCTTCCTGCCTAGTGACTTTTTTTTACATAGAAACTAATTCATGTTTCTATGTAAATTTCAAAAATTGTATTGGACAAATTTTGTGCAAAAATTCAAGATCCTCTCTAAAGACCTTAAATTCTGCCAACTATGGCTGTTCAATAACCAAAACATAGCCTTAAATTAAATAAATTGTGATGCATCATTAAACTGAAAAAACATTCAATTGCATCAAAGATAAATGCTTTATCTACATTTAAATTATTTAACTTATATCCTGCACTTTACTGCTTAATGCACTTCTGGTTAGACCTAAACTTCATTTCGTTGCATTGTACTTATACATGTGTAATGACAATAAAGTTGAATCTAATCTAATCTTAATTTAATTTTAAGTTTTTATTTATAAACGGAGCTGTCTAGAAAATAGTATTATAGATTAAATATAGTATATTTTCACTCCTTCATGAATGCTCACAGTTGATGCTAAAGCAGTTATGTGAAATTAAAATCTCTCTCCACTGTATGTAATTTCCCATCAAAACCCACAGCTTTGAAGTCCGGGGTTTATGTCCAATAACATTCCTCTCTACCAATCACATCTAAGCATGTTCTTAGTGTTTTGACAATCACTGGTGCCCATTGTGAGTCCTCTTTATGTTGTAGTTATGTCTTTTCTCAAAAACAGAATGATCATTTGGTTTCTGGCAGATCAACATGCCTTACCTTTGCCACCATTGTCCAATTAGTTTTGAATTTAGCTAGCAGCTGCACTTCAGTTATTCTCTTCTGCAAATGTTCACAAGGCTATTTACATTTTCTCTGCTGAAAACATAATCATAATAAACATAATTTAGATGCTTATGCCCACCCATCTTTATTTTCTATATGGACCCAGGAACGTTCTTCACAGGCAAGGTAAACTTTCAGTTAAAGCAGCAGTTCTTTACTTACTTGTTCACTTTTATGTTAAGTGTAATTCCCCACTTTTCAATGGCTAACATCATATTTGTGAATCAGTCAGTGTTTGGGAAAATATGGTTTTAATACTATAGACTTGGCAAACAGTCTCATTAGCTGACAGTTGCATTGTCAGGTTGGAATGACAGGTAGAGCTGTGCATCATATGTTGCATGCTTTAATAATGGTGTCTAGTTAGATGCATATTGAGAAGAGGAAGGGAAATTCATACATTTTTCTATTTTTTTATCTTGGGGTCATGTAAATAGAAATAAAGGCATAGCAAGGTTAGGATGAGTAGGATGAATGAATGAATAGCTGGATGCCAGTGCTTATATAATAGCCACTGCATTTTGTAAACATGCTCAAGGCCATTCCTCATTCTGTACAGCAACAAACACATTCAGCTGAAAACAGAATCTCTCAATACTTCCGTGTATTTCTGCATATCTCTCTGGATGTTTAAATCTATTCAGCCATCTGGATCATTTAATTCATGAAAAGATTTCCACAGATCCTCATCAGATACTTGTTTCTGACAAAATGACAGAAATGTTCTATGAAGATATTCACTGTTAAGCTGTGAAGTCCTTTAATATTGCGTTCCCTGTGGAGCAAAATTTATGATTTTGCATAAAGTAAGATAAAACAAATGAAAAATTAGACTTTGTGTGCTTTGAAAGGTAAGTGCTTGCTATCATTAAACAATACATTTATCCTGAAACTATTGATAGGCTGGTAATATTGGGGATCAACCAGCATACAAATTCACAGTTCAAAGGAACATGGTCCCTGTCACGTTCATTATGATCACAAGCTGGAGTAAAAAAAAATGTACAAGCTGGAATAAAAAAATTTATTAAAACAAAAAAAAATCTGTTACCTGTCTCCAAGAGCCATTTCAAAATTAGTGTTTTTTTATTGTTGTGTTTTCAATGTGTTTTTAATATCTGTCTGACTTTGAGATCTGACTCTGAGTCATGAATAATGTAGGTTAATAAAAGAAACCAAGTCACAGTGTCTTAAATTTGTTACATATCTTTATTAAAAAACATCACTTACTGTGCTATTGAAGTGTAACCGGTCTTTGTGCCAGGTCTGAGCAGGGCTCGAACCAATAATCAGGCCAACATGGGAGTCTTGCACTTAAACAATGAGGATAAATTCTATAAGGACCATTAATCCACTATCGCTAGAGCACCTCTTGAAATTGGAAAGTGAGGCTTAGGTCTTGGCACAATTTTTTACATATAATTTCTCCAGCTTTTAAAAAAATCCTCTTACAAAAACCCACAAGGTGTGCAGATGTGTGTGGTTTGTTCCTGATTCTGTCAATCAAATGCAGATTTGGCAGGTATGCCAGCTGTTAAAACACATGAAATGTGCAGAAGCTTTATTTAGCCATAGTCACAGGATCTGAATGTTTTGAACAACATGCTATCTCAACATAGCATCAAAACATCAGTTTCATGCCCAGTTTTGATCTGCCTATTTTCTTGTTTTACCCTATAGGTCTGTGATTCGGACTTGATTGTTTGGTTTGGACTGTTCTTTCTTTGTTTTTACCACCTGCCCATTTCTTGGATAACATCTGTGGATTACATTCAATAAAGCTGCATTTGGACCTTCATCCCTTTGTTTCTGAACAGTTTGTAACATTGTGTTCAACATGTTCTGTTTTGGTTCTTCCATGCTGTCATTGTCCTGTTGACCCTAATTAGTCCCTTGTTTGTTTCTGTAGTAACTATACTAGTTTATACTAAGTTTCCATAGCCACCTGTCAGTTCTCATTTGTTCTCATATTAATTGTTGGTCTCACCTGTCTTTTTTTTTTATTAAGTGTTGTTTTGTAGTTTTGTTTTTAGTTTTATTATTAAAAATAATTTTTGATATTACTTTGTTTTATGATTATAAAGATTTTTTTATTTGACAGTAAGAAACTGATTAGATAAATACACATTCGAGATATAATGGGTTCTTAAATGAATCAGTCTGAACGGTCAGATTTTTTATCTACTTGCATGCACCTTTTGCTTTATATAACAAACTATGTGGCATTCCAAATGTTTTGACAGTTTTGACAGACAAAAATGTTGCAAAGTTGCAGGTGTTGAGTGCCCAGATGTTTGATCAACTTCTCAAAACTGATCTGATTCAGCAGAACACTGGTGGATCTCAACTTTTTGTGGTGGGTTTTTGCTCTTAGCTCATCTCTCAGTTAAGACAGTCATGGTCATGTAGCTGTTGTTGAAGTGGAGCAGGTCTTTCTCCTCAAAGGTCTTCAACAAATATTGTGTATCATGATACCATGTTTCAAGTGTGAAAAACCTTAAAGAGTGTTACAGTGTTACAGAGCAGTAGATCTGATCTCTGATACATGTAAAGGACCAACATACAGAAAAAAGGGGTGACTGAACCAATAAAACTACAAAATCATTAAGCAAGATATGCCATTCTAGCTAACATGGAGATACAATACAAATACCTGAAAATGACACAATAAAAGAGAATGGGAGGCAATTTGAGACAAAGAAGTAGCAAAATAGAAGAGTCATTTGGACTATAATTATATCATATGGCTAGAAGCAATATTAACAATTTACAAAACCCTAAGTTAGATGTCTCCCAGCAGTCTCCCAGTAAGCAAACCAACAGGGGACAGTGGCAAGAAACCAAAACTCCAATGGTGTATAGCTGGAGAATAAACCTTGGGAGAAACCAAGCTTAACCGAGAGGGCCAGTTCTCCTCTGGCACATTAAAGTTGCAAACGTTCTTGGATATGGATGGAGAGTTGATTATATTTATTGATAAGAAACTGTTGGGTCTGATTACATCTATATGTCATGACATACAATATGTCGGGCACTAAGAACCAACAGAACCAACAGAAATAGGGTAGTGTTACAAGTGTAATGTGTAGTGTTAAAAACAGAAGCAAAATGTTACTAATTGCAGCTATAATTAGAGCACACTGCTGTGACTATGCAGGGAACAAAATATCAAAACTAACTATGCTGGAGGTAGGTGTATAATAATAGAATTTTCAGATCACAATGAACGCGAAGGACTGTAATAAAGAAGGAGCTCGCTTATGTATTGATGAGCTAGACCATTCAGAGCCTTGTAAGTAATCAGCACAATGTTGAAGTTTATACGATGCTTGACAGGCAGCCAGCGCAGTGTGGACAAACTGGGCTAATATGGTCATGCTTACACGTTCTTGTGAGAACTCTGGCTGCTGCATTCTGAACCAGCTGGAGTTTTTGTATTACCAAGTAATTACCTAGCCACCAGGGCATTGCAATAATCAAGTCTTGATGTCATGAATGCATTAATTAATTTTTCGGTGTCTGACTTGGAAAGCATGTGTTGTAGTTTTGATATATTTTTGAGATCGAAAAATGCAGTTTTACAAATATTGGAAGTGTGGTTTTTAAAGGACTAATTGTTATCAAAAATGACACCCAGATTCTTGGCTAATGAAGCAGACTTTATAGAGCATCCATCAAGAGTGATGTCTATGTAAATGTAAATGATGTCTAAAACTTTTTCCACCCAGTAAAGGCATGGGCAACAGCCAGAGTGGCATTTTGCGGGAGGTGACATTGTTGGATAAGGAAGAAAATGGAATGTGCAACTGGGTTTTAATTGCTCAGCTGCACATCACTTCAATGATATTATGTCACTGTGTGTGTCGGTTAACCTGGTCGGGCCTCAAAAGCATGAGAAGGAGGGGCAGAGTTAAGTGACCACCTCAGGTGATGTCAGTAGAGAGAGAAGTTCAACATCAACGTACATTGAAATTATGGAATAGAATATGTCTAAGCCATTATCTGTTCAGGATAGGACAAGACAGATGAGGAGGGAAAATGTGCAAAAAAAATTGTTTGTTTGTTATTTGTCTCTTTAACAGAAAAAATTGTTTAACAGTATATGGATCTAATGAAATGTAATACATTTTACATTTTTGTTACATTAATGCTAATATATATTACTTGATGATGCATAGAGGTGATGCCATAAAGATTTTTTGAGATTGTGTTGACTAGGTCCTGACATCAGTTCAGTAAAGAGAATCTCCAATGGCTCATTTAAAACGTTTTAACCCTAACCCTAACATTTATTGCATTAACGGTTACGCATTTGGCAGACATTTTTATCCAAAGTAATTTACAGTGCAACAAATGCATTTTGGGTGTCAGACACATACAGTATTTCATTGTAAATACAGAAATATTTGGATGCACTCTTTGGCACAAGTATTTAAAGCTAAACCTCATCAAATCCTGCCTGAGGTCACCATGTCACATAAACATCTCAGTGGTTCTGCTGTATTAACCAAGTAATTGTTGGGCATATTTCGCATGATTATATAATTGATGAGTTTGCATCAAGGAATGCAAGAAAGTTTAAGGTTCAGGGAAGTTTAGTCTTAGTGTTTAGTTTTAAATGTGTGGCCTTTTTGCTCTCTTAGAACACAAAAGGAGATCATTTTCAACAAGTTCTTTTAAAAGGACTGTACTGTAGGTGCTGTACATAATGTCTTATTTGTTTATCTTATTTTATAATGTCTGTTTTATTCTCTGCTTCATAACCTTCAACCCTTTACAGGTTGCATTTCACCTGCAGCCCTACAAAGGCCGGACAGACGTCAGTGTGCATGACAATATCAAATACATCATTGACAAGTAGGTTGCATATCTTCACCTCTGTGACCAGACCAGAAAACTGCCTGCTAACCTGAACCTGTAGCCCTTCTCCATATTAAAGAGCTGATTGCTTTAAACTCAAGAAGAGGCTAAAATTCAATCCAGCCTGGCAAACAGAGAATAAGAGTAATGTTTTAAAAAATAGTGCTCTTATTTTCCATGAATCATTAATAATGTAGAGAGCTAAAAATATAGCTAACACTCAGCATAGAGGTTAAGGGAAACAATGTATCCATGTATATATAATAATAGATCAATCACTTCACAGTAAGATGCAAGTTAAGTGTTTGTGAGCACATCGTACAATTATTCATTAAAGTTGCATAGCCTTGAATTGTTCTCTAGCAGCACTAATGGCTGGGAAAGCAAAACATTATGTAGCTGAGAGAAATGAAGTGTAGGTTTACATAGAGTATTGTAATTCAAACAGCTGTGTGGCACCCATTGATTTATACCATATGTCCATGAGTCCTCAGTTACAGTACAAGGACAGTGCAGAATCAGTAAACATTTTTCTTTATGGCTTAAGTTAGGTTACGTCTGCAAAAAAAATAAAGCCTATACATTATATAAAAATGAATAACTAAAAGATAAAGCATCAAACACTACATCATCATAGACAATTATTTAACTTGCACCACTATTTTTCCATCGTTTTCAGTCTTATATTAAAAAGGAACACCAGACATTCTGAAATGCATTCACATTCTGAGCTCTTAATGGATAAGTCTTATTCCATTCTGTTGGTCACTCAATGTCAAGTCAATGACGACACTAGAGGTTCGTTCTTGGGAGCCCAATTGCCTCTGATCTTTTTTAAAAAAGGCCAAAGAAATTGGCGAGTGGAATTTGCATGCCAGTCTCTGCCCCAGGTATCTGGATATGTAAGCGAGTTGGCGTGCAACACTCACTCAGATTTTGTTATTTGGAATTGTATATGCTGTGGACCTGATGCCTCAGAAAGATAAGTAAATCTCTTTTTTCTTCTTCCTGCTGTGTATATACAGTGCATTCAGTGGTGGTTTTGCCTCATCCCGTCCTTTGCTAAACTTCCCCTGGGCACTTCAGCAGGTCAACTACATAGCATAAATTAGTATTTTTCCTTCTCTGCTCCCGCAGTGGTATGGCGTCTTTTTAAAGACAGCTTTCCGTTCCTGTGGCACCGGATGTGGCTGCTTCATTGCTTCCTCAGACGGTAATGATTGGTGCTGGGCATGCTCAGGTGCCTTTTGTGGATGGTTCATGTTTCCATTGTTAGAATATGACTATAAGAACATTGCGATTCGCCTGCTTCACTCAAAGCGGGCATCCTCCCTGTCCATTTCCCTTCACGATTCCCCTACAAGTGCTGGGTTGGTTAGCGCCAAGGGCAATAATGGGGACATCATCAAGGTGGGAGATCATCCACCTCCCAGCCCCGATACACTCATTCTCACAGGTTGAGTTCTCGGGTGCAGCAGCTGATCAGTCCCACGCGATTGCTGTCTCATGCGTAGCTCATGAGGTTGATGCTATGTCGGTTACAGCAACAGAGAGTGCACTGCTATTCTAAGAGAATGACTCGCTTGATGCACTGCTCTCCCAGAGTGGAGCTCAGAAGGAGGCAGACGCCAGACTTGCTGTGCTGTTATCTCGGGCAGCGGCGAGCATCAAGCTTGGGTGTAAAACCTTCACCTTCCATCTGCTCATGGTTCAATGATTGGTATCTGGGGTCGGGATGTGGTATCATGCCACGCCCCACCCTAGTGCTCTTCTTTCCTGAAGGTGCACAATGAACTTATGAGGTTGTGCAGTGCTCTGCTCTCATGCACAGTGGCTCACTGATAGCGGTTTGATGCAAACAGGTAAGTTCGGAAATGTCGTGCTGTGCAGCTCCAGCTCTTGGCACGGTGAAGCATGTACCTCTAGTCCCCCTAGCATGGTTCCTTGACGTGTGGGCAACACTCTCCAACCAAAGACAATCCATCTTGGCTATGTGATTTAGTTCACGCAACGCCCACCCAGGTTTAGCAGTGTCCTCTTCACCTCTGTATCAGGTGAGGATGCCCCTGTCCTACAGAGCGAGGTCGCCACCCTTCTCCGGAGGTTGCCCCTTTTCGTAAGCATTCTGATCTTGATGACTGGCCCATTCTGGCTCACTCGTGAGATTTTTTGTGCAAGTGTAACAAGGTTAACATCGTTTTATTTCACTAGATTTTCCTGTTTATGCATTCAATGCTGTTCTATAATTGTTTAAACCAGTGTTTGTAAAAATAGATTAAAAAAGGGTCTGTTAGGAGGTGATGATTTCACCCTCTCCTTTAACAACAAAGTGGTTCACTTGGTGGATATACCTGCTGTATTGTTCTTTTAATGGCCTCTTTTTTTTCTTCTCTCTCACAAACGGAAGACTGTGTTACTGATGTGTGAGCTGAAGCTGTTGTGATGATCTGACTATATAAAAATACATTCTCTATGCAGACCCAATACAGCCCTCTCCTGTCATTCTTCACTAATTTTCAACACAACGCATACCACAGAATCATACGGTTACATGAGCACAAGAATGTAGTGATACGTCACCTAGACTGCTTGGGGCTTCAGGTCAACTGGGAAAAGAGTAAGCGCGAGTTAGACTTGGTCAACACAATGACTTGTCTCACAGAAGACAGGGTGCAGTCAGTGCTTGCCAGCCTGTATTTATTTAAGAACAGGCCAGCAGTCTCTTTAAAACTCTTTCAGAGGCTCCTAGGGCATATGGCATCCTTGGCAGCAGTAGTTCCACTCAGTTTGATGCATATAAGACCACTCTAACACTGGCTTCACAACCGAGTCAAGTGGCGTGCCTGGTGCGTCGGTGTACTCCGGGTGGTTATCAGCTTGAAGTTATCACTGAACTTTCAGTCTGTGGAGTTATCTGGCTTTCCTACGGGCAGGTGTTCCCCTAGGACAGATGTTCAGAAATGTGGGTATTAAAACCTACCATTCAAACTCGGGCTGGGGTGTCATGTACAATGTGCATGCAGTGTCAGGGCTCTGGACAGGGTACCACCTGGCAGTCCAGTCAATTTAGGAGAGGTTCGGAGAAGCCCGGGTGGACCAGTTTGCTTCTGCCAAGTCAACCCACTGCCCACTGAGGTATTCCCTGTCCAAAACTCCCCTCAGCACGGATGATCTAGCGCACAACTGGCCATGACATCTACACAAGTTGCTTTTCCCCCAGTGAGCCTCCTTGCCCAGGTTCTGTGCACAGGTTCTGTGCAAGGTCAGGGAGGTGCAGCACCAGGTACTTTGGTGGCCACATTCTGGTCCCACTCTGGATGCGATGTAGAGGACTTAGCAGGTCTTTCACCAGCGATGATTTACACTATTACTCAGGCTAGAGCCTGAGGTTCTACTAGGCAGCTCTATGCCTGGAAGGCATCTCTTGAGGACCCACAGAATTGCCAGATCAGCGTTGTGCTGTCTTTTCTCCAAGAGTACCTGGAGAGCTGCCTGTCTGCCTCCGCTCTTAAGGTCAACGTGGTAGCCATTTCTGTTTGCCACAACACCATTGGAGGTGGAACACTCCAGGACCACAGAGAGCCCCATTCGAGCACCTAGAGGAGGATAATTTCAGCATCCTCATACTAAAAGCGGCCCTTCTAGTGGCACTCACTAGCCTACAAGCAGTGCCCGCTGGGAAGGAAGACACAGCTCTGTCCATGCAGTGTCCAGTGCGTGCATTACGCATGTACCAGGAATGCACACAGAGCCTTAAACGCTCTGACCAGCTCTTTGTCTGCTTCAGAGGTCTGCAAAGGTAACGCTGTCTCCAAACAAACACCCATTGGATCTCAGGAACAACAGAGCCCCTTGGGTATCAGGGCACACTCCTCTAGGGATTTGTGACCTCCTGGGCTCTGGCTTGGGGTGCCTCACTAGCAGACATATGTAGAGCCGTGAGCTGGGCTACACCCAACACCTTGTGAGATTTCTCAACCTTCACATGAGCCCGGTAGCACCCCATGTACTCCAGGGTAATGAAACAGCAACCGGGTGGGTAAATTGCTTGCTCTTTCACCCTTCCCCTCTTTTGAGGTGATAACGTGTGCTATTCCTGTCCTATTTGCTGTCAAGCACAGAGGACGTCTTGAGGGTCATTTTCTGGCACCTCTGGTGGACAACTCGGCAGAGGAGTATGATGTATAACCCAGTATGATGTATAATCCACAGGACAAGCTCCCTTATGAAGAAACCCTGTGTCTTCTCCACGATAGAATTCTCTACCTTACTGCTGAGTCTAGGCACCCTCTCAGGGGATAGGGGCCTTCTCAGAAGTTTTCCATATGTGTATTACCCGGTGGGTACATCCATATGTTACATTTACCACATGACACCTATTACCAATAGTATGTGTTCTCCGTAGTGTTCCCCTCATTATAAAAGAAGAGGAGGCACTGTCCCAGCTTCCGCTCAACTGCTGGCTACCGCTTAGGCCTTATTGGCAAGTGGGCTCCCGTTTCCGCCGGGAGACGCCTTACACAGCTGGAAGGTTACGATTTAGCTAAAGCACTCGTGACAAGGCACAAAGCGGCTTGTCCACATCTGCTCCCCTTACTTCGTAGCACAGTTCAGTCCCTGTGGTGCTTCGTATAGGGACCACTAGTGTCATCATCAACACAATGTTGAGTGACCGCCAGAAAGGGTACGTCTCAGTTACGTATGTAACCCTTGTTCCCTGATAGAGAGAACAAGACGTTGTGTCCCTCATGCCTAGCGCAAGCGACCATGTACAGTGGATAACATTAAGCTACTACTCACATTTCAAGTGATGTTTGAGGTCGATTAAATTTAAGTGAACATTTGCCTGTAGAATTTGCATGTCCTTTTTGGGTCATCTGTTACCTTCTTAAAATGAATACTTTTTAATGTCCTTTGATTTCAGAATTCCCACATATCTGCCTTTGCAGATATCTGACTTTGCAGTCTTTTCTTTCTGCGACTAATTGACTAATTAAAATTTGCCACTCAAATATTTTTATCCTAACGAATAGTAGATTGGGGGGCCAGCCATAAGGCCAATACAATGTATAAAACGTCCCAAACACCACATGAAAAATAAAAAAAACACACCTACAGAAACAACAGTGGTCTTGGACTTTATACTGACACCTATATGCAGTTCTCCAAAGCAAAAATAACTGATGTCTATGTAAATATATCCAATTCATAACAGTATTTGTCCATATAGATATATGGGTCAATGTATAGTGAGGTCCAACTACAATAAAAATGTCTTTCTTGATTATATCTTATCTTGACTATATAAGTGTTTGTAGTTATTGCATTTATTGCATATAAAATATGGGTTTATTTGATTTGCATTCTGTTTTAATGTATATATATATATATAGAGAGAGAGAGAGAATATATATAAATATGTATAAATAGAAGTGTATTAGTGTACACTTCTGTATATACACATATACTAAGCTCTGAAATGATTTCTCAGCATAATAAACTCGTCCCTCATGAAATCTATTGACAGATATGGGACCCACGGGGCTTTCTACAAGTTCAAGTCCAGCACTGGAAAGGTTCTTCCACTCTTTTATGTGTACGACTCTTACCTGACCCCACCTGAGGCCTGGGCGGAGCTGCTAACTGCCAGAGGCTCTCACAGTCTCAGAGGAACACCTTACGATGCCATCTTTATTGCCCTCATTGTAGAAGAACGCCACAAGCATGACATCCTATCTGGTGGTTTTGATGGCATGTACACTTACTTCGCTTCCAATGGTTTCTCCTTTGGATCTTCTCACCAGAACTGGAAAGCAATAAAGGCTTTCTGCAACAAGAACAACTTGCTGTTTGTGCCTAGCGCCGGGCCTGGTTACATGGACACAGCTGTTCGTCCTTGGAACAATCACAATACACGCAACAGAGTGAACAGACGATATTATGAGACGTCTTTGCAGGCAGCGATGTCAGTCAGGCCTGATATTATCACAATAACATCATTTAATGAGTGGCATGAAGGGACTCAGATTGAAAGGGCCTTGCCTAAGAAAACTGAGGCCCGTCTATATTTGGACTACAAACCCAGTCAGCCAGACCACTACCTGGAACTTACCAGAAAGTGGGTGGTGCATTTCAGTAAAGAGAAAGAGCAGTGGCTAATGTGATTAGACCTCATTACTCCTCAGCATTGAGTTTTACATTTAGATTGTTGTCATACTTTCATTACCAGTTACTACCCTTTGGTTTGTTCATGTGTTTTAAAGCCAGCAAGTTAACAAGGACAAACAACATTATTCCTCTCACTTGATTAATTGGTTAATTTAAACTATTTTGAAAATGTTCTTGTTGACAGTTCACGAGTGAAATGTTCAAGGAACAGTTCACTCAAAAGAAAAAAATATTACATAGAACACAAAAGGAGACATTTTGAACATTTTTAAGGCTTTTTCCAATCTCTTTTTCTAAAATATCAAAATGAACAGTGACTGACGCTATCAAGCACCATAAATTTAAATGATATTTAATCTTTACTGATGCTGTCATTTTGAAATTTTATTTACACTTCTGCATACTCAAACACATGAGAACCAGTGGCATTTGACAGCATACTGACTCAACGTGCCATCTGAGTGGACGTGAAAGAAAGCAAAAAAAAGAATTGTATGGAGTGCAATGAATAACAGCATACGTTTCAATGTGTTTCTTACATACTGCTATAATGTTGAATAGTCACAAGGACCCCTTTGACTTTTATTGCATGGAAGAACAGCGTGAACATTTTTATAAAAAAATGTCATGGATTAAGAAAGATATGTGAATGAATAAATAATTGAAGAACCCCTGGCTTTGAATCTGTTAATTTGAGTTTTCTGCCAGTAGTGTCAGGACTTCACTTCTATTGGGATGGCATGTTAAAACATTCTTGTGATTGGTGGTGGTGGATGTGGTTTGTTTGTTTGTTTGGGTAATAGTTTTATAGTTTTAAATAGGTAATAGTTTTAAATTATTTTTTACCTGTAAGTCATGTTAAGAAATCTACATAATGTAATTCACTTTTAATTTAAAAAAATACACACTGAAGTGCTTGCATAATGGTTTATATATTATATATATTTATATATGACAGATCCTTGTCATTCATACTGTAAAAAAAATAATGAAAATCACTTTGTGGACATGGTGCCAGGTAAAAAAAAATTGAATCAATTAGGAGAAAGGGAACTAATAATCACTAACAAAAGTGTGATATCAAAGTGGGTCAGTTTTATGTATTCAGTAGCATAGGTTTTTAGATATTGTAAAATGTTTGACAAAAGTCTTTGGTGCAATAATGAATTTTCTCTTGAAATGTTTTTACCAATTTACCAAATGTTTTTACCACAGAGCAACACACTCTAAATTGTGACTTTTTTATAAAATTATTTTCTAGGCAGTTTAGAAGAATTAAGTATAACTAAATAAGTTGTAACTAACATTTAACCCTGCCAGGCATAGTACAGCATATATTATTATTCAGGAAGAGGACAGTATGATTTATGGCGAATGTAATGATTACAACAGTAATTCATCATCAATAACTTCATTTAGACTGGTATTGCCTGCATCCTGCTTCATGTTGAGCTAATATTAGTCAATGCTTTTATACAGCAGGTTATGAGCACACAGACTGACAGCCCTGTACAAAGCAGTCCTATAAACAGACTTCAACAGCGTTGCATGACCAGAGAACAGATAGCACCACACATAACACAATCAGCACCACACTATGTGATAAAGGTTTCTATGTAAAGGAACAATTTTTAATCTTTTTGTAATTTTCAATATTAAAATTGTAAGGACCACCCATTGACCCAACGACAGAATTCTATAGTGTGGGTAAATGTATCTCATGTGTTCTGCATTTCCTTAGCACTTCTGTAAAAGTTCTTTAATTATAAATTTGATTAATTGATTTTGTGGTTGGCTCCAATCTTCCAATCTGTGTTTGATTATTTGTAAATTCCCTAACTCTTAGATATCCTTACATTAGGGACCCAAGGTCGCATTGAGTCTCATGCTGGCCCGTATATGCAGATCTCACAACCACAAAACCGGCAGTCTGATCTTAGTCAGAGGTTGCCAGGTAAACTAATATTATTAAATCTGGCTGCCCCATGCTTGCTCAGATCTAAAATCTAACAGTTATCTTAGTCATGATCATGCAGCTTGCGAAGTCAGGTGATAGACAGAAACCTGGAGATCTTGGCTGAAGTGCTCCAAGCTCCTTTCAACTACAAGTTCCTAGTATGATCTTATCCTGACATACTTATTTTGCGGTAACCATGGACTCCTAATCTACCGATAATAATGTCTTAAGTACTTCAAATGTATCAAGAAAAACTATTTATTATTCCAGTGTCAGGCGGGGAGAAACGAACCCATACGCAGACAGCGTTAAACTGAAAAAAGTCTTTATTTACAAAAAACAAGAACCCACGAGGGGGCAAAACGAAAACCAAACACAAGCTTAAAACAAACTCAAAACTCAAAAAACAGTGAGCAAAAACGCAACAGTACAGAGACAGTACAAGTAAACTTAACAAGAACAAAATTACTAGATTACAAGGGTACAATTTACAAAAAAGCAAGTTGCAAAATTCCACAATACCAAGATTTAATACCACTAAGAACCACTAAGACTCTGACAAACCACGAAACACACGAGCCACGATACAAGACAAACCAGCACAAGACAGAAAACACTGGGGCATTAAATAGCACAAAGACAAGCGACTAACAGGTGCACGAAATTAGCCAGACATGACAAGAGAACAAGGGGGCGGGGCCAAGACGAGCGACCGGAGAGCACATGGCGAATGTAAACAAAACAGAGGCCATGTGCTTCCACATGAGACGAAGACCCAGAGCATGAGTTCAGATCCCGACTCCAAGAAACAAGAACCAAGACTAGAAGGAGTCAGGATCCAAACAGCATGCTCTGACACTAAACACAGGGCATGTCAGGATCCTGGCAAGATAATCTAGAAATACTCAGAACAGGAAGCCAGGACCCTGACAGCCAGGCATGTTAAAACATCAATTAAAATAAATAAAAGACAGAATATGCATTTGAATTCAAGAAATAATAAATGATCAACAGAATACAAAATAAGGTACAAAGTCTAAATCATACCTGGCAAATGAGACACAGCAGCAGTTGTATGGGAAGTTCTGATTACAGAATACTTCCCTGAGTCTTTTGCCTAGCCACCTTATATACACAGATAAGACAAAGAGTCATAAATTCTATGGCCAGTTCAAGATTTGGTCTGACAGAGTTCTCGTGACTTGAAGGGGCAATAATAATAGAAATTAGAAATTACACTTTTCAAATGATACCAAACATGACAAGGGAAATTCAATGACATCACACTGTTTGTTGCACATATATGTTTAATGAGCCCATTGATCTGAGCCTAGAGGGAGGGGGAGAATGAGAGGGAAGGGGGGAAGGCAGAGGTGAAATTTAGGGTATCAGTGCCACATGGGGGGAAACAAGAAACTCAAATCAAATGGTGTTTTGTTGTTTAATGATATTGTTACAGAGGAGGCTCCTGAACCACCTCCTCCGCACCACCACAGGGAACCCTTGCCTAAGTATTGACCAGTTCACATTCGGACTTCATTTCCCAACATGCCTCATACCTGGGACTGATCAAACCCCACCACACACCTGCAACTCATTACCATTTCCCCATATAAGCCATGGTCAAATTACCACTCATTGCGAAGTCTACCACTCACTGGCCGTCAATTCTTAGTGGTTATTCTGTATTCTTGTTTGCCTGTGTTTGATTTGGATTGTTTATTGGACTTTTGTTGTTTGCTGCCTGTCTCGACCTCTGACTGTACCTCATTTTCTCTTGCCTTGTCTCTGTTACATCTGCTGGTGTTTGACCTTGCCTGTCTGGTTTCGCTAAATAAACGCTGCAAATGGATCCCAGGACTTCTGACTCATCATGACAGATATGTTCCCTCGAATAAACACTGATCTGTAGACTAGCTGCCTTACAAAATTAGGCCTGTCATTTGAATGTGTTGATTTAGTGCAATTAATATTAGTAATCATTTGTAAAAGTTTATAAAAGTAGATCTGTTTTCAACCTGACACTACATCTTAAAATCACTGCATTCACTGTGAAAGCTAAAGGAATTTGTCAAGATCATATATAAGATGGCGGTGCGACAGTAGCATGCAGCGGCCGCTCCGAATACAACATGGTGCTATTTTTGTCTTTAGCCCGACATTTAAAAGCACATGGACTTCGGAACTCTCTGTGTTTGTGTATACCACAGCCAGACACTTATAAACTTAGGAAATAACACTACAGCTACTCTGCAAAATGATCTGCTGGAGACGCTACGCGATTTCAGCTTGCTGTGAGGACCAGGTCTTCAGCCCTTGGCATTGCCTGATGCCAGTGGCCTGGGGAGGGGACGTCGCAAGTGGTGCGCGAGAAAGCAGAAGCACGGCAAGAGGGCAGGGGTCCGTGCTAGGCTAAAAACAAACCCTAGCCAGTCTGCTCTCCCGTCCATCCTTCTCTCCAATGTCTGCTCCCTGGACAATAAATTGGATTACATCCGACTTCTACACGCCGTGAGTTTAGAGACTGCTGCGTCTTTGTTTTCACTTAGACATGGTCAGCAACAGAGTTCCGAACACCGCCATTCAGCTAGACGGGCTAGCTTTGTTTCATGCCGACAGAAACACAGCCCTGTGCGGTAATACTCGTGGCATTGGCTTGTGTGTTTACATGGTGCAAGAACTCGGTGCTAGTTTCTAGTTACTGCTCATCACTGGTGGAGTTTGTGACTGTTAGATATAGACCATTTTATTTACCACAGGAATTCACCACCATCTTCATAATCGGAGTATACATTCCCCCCAGGGCTGTGTGCTCAGTCCATTGCTGTTCACTCTGCTGACTCACGACTGTGTAGCAATGCACAACTCGAATCATATCATCAAGTTCGCTGATCACACAACCATAGGGGGTGCAGTGGCTAACAAACTAGTGCAGAGCCAACAACCTGTCTCTGAATGTGGACAAAACTAAAGAGATGGTTGCTGACTTCAGAAGAGCAGCAACAACCATCTTCGCTAAACATCAGCAGCTCCTCCGTGGAGATCGTCAAGAGCACCAAGTTTCTTGGTGTTCACTTTGCGGAGATCCTCACCTGGGTTGCTCAACACTAGTTCGATAACAAAGAAAGCCCAGCGCGCCTGTACTTTCTTAGAAGACTAAGGAAAGCACATCTCCCACCCCCCATTCTCACCATGTTCTACAGAGGAACTATCGAGAGCATCCTACTGTAACTATGTTGCTCCTACAGGTTGACATCCAGCTTACTAGTTCTCACTAGATCAGGGGTCTCCAATCCATGTTCCTGGAGGTCCACAGACCTGCAGAGCTGAGTTCCAACCTACTCCAACACATTTACCTGGACATTTCTAGCAGTCCCAAAGGCCATGATTAGCACATTTAGGTGTACTTCGCTTACCCTCTTCAAAGGGCACACATTCACTTGCTCACAGGTTCATCTTTACTGTCCTTTGATCTTCCAAACTCTGTTTGGTCTGCTGCATCCCTCACTATATTCAAAAAACAGCTAAAAACCTGTCTCTTCCATGAATACCTGATACAAGTATGACAAAAAACAAACCTTTTCTCCTCTCTCCCAACAGGTATCGCCTCTATCAAGCACTAAAATGTACTCTTGGTAAAAATTGTACATCACCTTGTAAGTCGCTTTGGATAAAAGTGTCTGATAAATGCCTAAATATGAATGTAATAGGGTTGGAGCTAGAAGTAGCACTGCACAGGCCGACAGGTGTGTGACATCAAAGAACTGTGAGAGCAAATCAAGATCAGGCAACTCTGTAAGCTTTCAACTCACTCTTGCAGTACTTTTTGTAATTTTTTTTTGTCTGTTATTGCTCCAAGGCAGTAAGTGGCAAATCCTCCTTCGCCTTGCTGTGAAAGAGGAACCACTCATAACGAGTACCTGATCAAAATCTATGGATCTCCCTTAAGGGCCATCAACAGAAAAGGTGATTTGTTATTTTAACTGTTTAAAATATAAAATCAAAGTATTGTCAGGGTAAAACTCACTGGTGTAGTCCTCAAAAGGAATATCATATTGGGTAAAGGGTAAACAGCCGCTCCTTCCTTGACCCCTGTGCTACCCACCCCTTCTTTACTACCCAATATGTCTGTAGGCACCTCTTCATGTCTAGACCTATTTTATGTTTTGTTATGCCATGCATATCCTAGATAATATCAGGAACTGGATGGTGAATCATCTTCAGCACACTCCCAAAAACAATCCCATGATACCCTATCCAGCACCAAACAGAGCCTAGCCCATACATATTTCTGGATTCAATCTGGATTCCTTTGACCTCCTTCTCTGTTTCCAACTAACATATCTTTTTCCCCTCCTGTACCCTATCCCCTCTTTTCCCCAACACCCATATATCCTGCATTCAAGCAAAATTATTAAAACTCCAGCCACAGCAGAATCTCTCCAGCCAGCTTCAACAGTTCATTGCCTTATTCCAATTACACTCACAAATTCTAGCCAGTAATTACATAACACAGCTTCTTCAGCCATCTTTCATTAACATCAGCCAGTCCAAAAAACTCCAAACCAGACAAGGCCCAATGTAGCTTAGCCATTCCATACACTCCCAATCTAAAAATCTTACTCCCACCAAATTCACTTCAATCTTTTCTCCCTCTATCAAGTTATCATCTGCCCCGAGCACCCAGATCGAAAGCCAGAGTTCATCAAGAATAAATGAGAGATAGTAATCATTGCATGATGCTTTGGAGGGACTGTTCTGTTCACTACTCAACCAGCAGGACATTTACAGCAGTTTGGAACATTCTGGGGAACACTTGACAAAAGATGACCAATACTGTACTAGGGAGTGGGTTTCAGAAAGTAAGGACTAGCCAAAATGTTCTTACTGTACTCTCTTTGTCCCTGTTGAGCTCCTGCTCCTGCTCCTGCTTTTTTTGCTTTGTTTTTAAAGTATTCATTCCAGTTTTTAAAGTGGGCATTCCAGTATTCCAGATGTCTCCCAGTGTCTTACCAAAGTTACAGAGGCTGCCTTGTTCCATTAAGAGAACAGGGCATGCATATTCTCAAACATCTCAACAAACTGGTTTATTTGGCACATTCACAAGATCAGTTGTGTATGTACAGGGACATTATGCTTAGCACCTACACCAATTGGGTACTTCAGATTAACTAGGACAAACAATAAGTTCTCCCCACGCAAGCCATCTCTTTTTCAGTTTGGATGCCTCATCACAAGCACGTATAGTCAGCGCTGACCTGTATGAGATCTTTCAGGTAAAAGACAATGAGACATATGGCATCCTCACCTCAAGTGGAGTACCAAGGTGGCCATGGCACTATAATGACACTCATAATGGGTGCAAGCACATTTTTAGTCCTTGGTAAGGGACACAACATCAGGAAACAGTGGTTACAGTCATAATCAAAATGTTTGACTATTTGTGTACTCATATCATTTGGCTACCACGTGCTTGTGAACATTGAACATTGCGTTGAGAGTGTCAGCTGTGTTAATGGAGTGATAGCTGAGATGGAGGATGGGAATTCTGTTAATAAGGAGGGAGGTTTGTGAGTTGTTAATTGCAGGGTAAGGTTCGCCGAAGATTGTATATTGCTTAAATAGCTTTTAATGGATTAAGGCTTGGATGCCTTTAACACTCTCGAAATAAGATATAAATGCGATGATCATTAGCAGAGAAAAATCAGGAAATGGCAGATTATATTAGAAGTGAAATAACAAGCATTTGAACCATGCTGAATAATATACTGGAGGTTTCTAGGTGAGATGGCTTAAAGGATGAAGTTGATAAAGGAGTCAAGAATGTATTTTAATGGGTGGTTTATTGGAAGGTCAGTTGAGAATAATGAGGTACTGGGGTTAAAGATAGATCTGCCTCTGGTGCTAGAAGCCTGAATTTCTGTAATGAAAGAATAGAAAGGGAGTCAGCGATTTGATTTTTTGGAAACTGGAAGTGTTGCACGTTTAAAAAATCATATCTTTAAAAAATCAAACACATTGTTTTTGATTGTACACACACTGGTGACACTCAGCTATGACACTGGATGCTCACATCCACTCACATACTTATCCAAAATCATTATTGATGTAAATTTTAACTTCACCCTAGACTCCAATGTACATGATTTTTCTATAAACGTAACCTTTTCTCTTCTTTCATTTCGCCCCTGTGCGATATTTTTATATTGTTTATATTTTTATTTGCCTGTAACACATAAAAAAACAAATAAATATACATTGTAAAATAATATTGCCATGTATAGGCATGGTTTTTAGATAAGCAGGAAACGCCCTGTTACTGTTTACAGTCGGGCTAGATAACGTGAGCTATTTAAATACATATGTAACTTAAACTGTTACATAGTTGTTTAGACAACAGATACAACAAAACAATGAAAGATTTACCAATGTGACAAAGAGCCTGTCCAACGATGAACATCCAAAAGCGTCCTATTATTCAATTAAAATGAAAGATAAAGTTTTAAAACTCACCCATTTTTAATTTTTGAAACTATAAGTGGGCCTCGACATTGAGCTTGCACTATAGAATGTGCGTGTCTGGTATGCAATACATGTGAGTTGTCATAGACGCAACATGTCTGATGTGCAACCGGCTCTAGAAAGGCATTAACACAGGGATGTGTGAGCGACCTTTATTAATGCAGTTGTTTCTTTGTCACAGTGGACTAGAATACCTTTGGCTTACCATTCTTTCTTTCCCCACAGAAAGGCTACAAAGATGATAGGATAGAGCTCCAACAGGGCGGAGGATGCTGAGGATTGAGGCGTATCAAGGAGCTGGGGAGGCCATAGAGATGCAAACCAGCGGCCCTGATAGAATCCACCGAAGCTGACTGAGGGGGCAGCATCGGTTAACAGTTGGAGAGATACAAGGTTGTTGTAAAAACGTTAGCCCATTTTATTGCTTTAGACACACTATCCATAAGCTCAGCTTATTTGTGTACTCACAGGATATAGGAATTTGGTCATCCAGTGCATGAACAGAGGACGCAAGGGAGATGTGCATTGAAAGGCCACCTTGGGGAATTACACGCATGGCCAAATATGGAGAGAAGTTCGCCTTTGGGGCAAGATGGGCTAACTAAAAGATCTAGACCCAAAATGTCTCAATTTTCTCTTTGGGCAAGGAAACCTGTATTTAAACCGAGTCTAGATTAATGCCTTGATTAATGAATCTCAAAGGTTGTGGCAGGACCTGATGTTGTGTCTTCAACAGTCAGGATCCCAAGCTTTGCAAACACTTTATAAACTGTGAGGAGATGTACAGCTGGAAATAGAATTGTGTGGTGAAATTATAAAAAAAACATGAAGCAAATGGAGAAGGTAAGGGATGGCATAATTGTTAGTCAAGATTCAGCATATTGCTTCAATTTTGGGAATTTTGGGGCTGATTTTGCAGCCAAAGGTTAAACGCATGGCGAAGTAGAATAATGCCATGGCATATAAATGCCATACCAAATAAATGCATTGAATTTGGGTTTATTGGCATTACTTTAAATGTTGATGTTATATCTACTTTTCTGTTGACTCTGATTTTGTTTGGAACTAATAAACCGTTTGTCTGCCAGTTTGAAATTTGATACTATTTGATAAATTTGAACTATATTAACTTTTAAACTATGTGATAGTATGTGCTGCCATTATTTTCAATGGAGCTTTTCAGCTATGAGGTTGACAGTGTTACGTTAGCAGATGAGTTACCTTACTGTGTTAATCGGTCAATAGCATTACGGCCAAGTAATGCTTTGGTGTGCTTATTCTTGCCTTGAAAGTTCTCTGTAGTAGCTTGTGACGTGCATCAACTGAGAGCACCCAGAACTTTTCAGGATGTGGGTTCAGATCCAGTGTGACACATGCCCAGGCTGCAGTATATTTAATGTTTAAATATAAAACATTAGCTTCACACTCTCTATTGAGCGTTGAGCTTTCCCCATTTATTTTAATAGAACTGCAGTTATTGAGTAACTGAGTTGTTTTCCTAACGTGGATGACATTTATAATCTAAACAACTGACGTGATATAGTAGCCAGATCTTATTCTTTATGTTTACACCTGGATATTTTCCAGAAATTCAAAACCAACAGCTCAAAATATAAATGAATATTATAAACTTACCTTAAGAATCAGGGTAAGGAGATCATGTTAAATACTGATCATGTACTTGCTCATTTTTGATCAACTGATTTTTATTTTTAACCAAAAAGTTACCACCTGAAGCTTTAAACACATATTAGTCTTAGTAACTTGTGCTTGAGCTCAAAAATAATCTTAGTACTTAGTACCTTGTCTCGTGTTATGTCGGGATTGTATGCTGGTGTGTATATACCAGTGTCATATAAGAGCACCAGCTGGAAAGCAGGGATGTGTTTGGATATAATGATCAATCCTGGAGTTTGTTCTGCTCTCCCTCTAGTTACTCATTCTGGCACAAGAACAGACTAAACTCCCAGGTCTTGTAGAACAGGAGTGTATGTGGATCACAGTGCAGGAACTCATAATGACCCTCATCCACAGCACTAGACCACAGCGACTACATTTACATGGGCAGCAGTAATCCAATTATTTTTATGTTAAATTATTATTATTTTTTTATTTTTATGAATAAAACCATATTCTAATTAAGGTGATTACATGAGTTGCTTTTAGAATATCACATTCATATTCCCCTTTTACATGGGAACATGAGACCAATTATTGGCACACATAAATACATCCGCATGCCACAGCCCAATGTTCCTTCTAGAATTTCATGTATCAACACACTGTTTATCTCCGTTATGGTACTGTATACAGTTTAGGGTGTTTCCTTTTTTTGTGCTTCAAGTATTACTTTAGCCCGATCAGAAATCAGTTTACGTGGGAGTTTTTAATTCTTCCCAATTCTGGGAGAATTGTTTTAATTGGTTTTATATCAGAAGATTGTTGTCCATGTAAACAGTCAGTTGCCCAACCTCTCTATCCTGGCTTTTGGATTGGTTATAAATCAGAAGTGAAACTGTGTGATTTAGCAATATAGATTCTACACATCACAGATTTATCCTGAATGATGCATCAGAAAGCATGATGCATGAGATGTTTTAATCATTAAATCAAAAGTATAGCTGAACTTACCTGAAATAACACCAATTATTAATCTGGATATGAGATTAATAACAATTTTAGTGTAAAGTGTGAAGTGATTAATTTTTAATACTAATATCAAAAAACAATTTTTAATTAAATTGATCAAATACAGGGTTAATGAAGGACTTTATAAATATATATTTGTTTTTTCTATGCACAACTGTTAATTGCATTTATCAACAAATAACACACCACCTACAGTGCCATCACGGAACACCACGAGATGAATAGATTATTTTTATCAATTTAAAATAATCTTGGTTAATTGCTACAAATAGGTTAAATTCTCTGTCAAGTTAGCTGCAACATTGCTAAACCAGAGTGACCTGGCCCCCAGTTGAGTATAGTTTTTTCAAAAAAATTTTATCAACTTAGCTTTGTGGAGTTTTGACATTCCTTGCCAATCACTTAAGGCTTGCTCATTGATAGAGTAAGCCTTGATACCCATTACAAAAAATATTTTCCTTGCATTGAGGAGTAACTAACTACAAGTAACAACACTACTACTGAACTACATTTTTCAGTAGCTTTAAAAACAGTGTTTTAATGGTTTTGATATCTAATAATAATGTAATTTGGTATTGCAATTACATTTCAACGCTTTTGTCTTTCTTTTGTCTGTAATTTCAATTGAAACAGTGCAAGTGAATCAGAACAATCACTTTTATGAACTTAGATTATTTGACTTGGACTAAAATGTTTATTTAAAAGTGTGATATACAGCGATGTAGTTTTGAAAAGGTTCTCATTCATTGTAACTTCATAGTTCATGATCGGCACCTTACAGCACATGTCACTTATAATCTACATCTCTAAAGATCTGTAAATGTATTAAACTGACTGCACATTTATGCATACATACATGTCTGAGTATTGTATCTTGAATAGTTTACAAAAATCATATTTGTACTGTATTACACCATTTTAAACCCAAAATCTTTACCTTTAAACATGCATTATTAACAATTATTTAGTTATTTGTAATATAATATCATGTAAAAAAAATCTAAGTAGATTCAATGTAGTGTATCTAACTACTTTTTTAGAAGGGTAGCTTGACTGTATTGTAACTAACTTATGAGAAGCTTATAACTTGTCAAACTAGTTTCAGAGTAGCTTCCCCAACACTGTTTTTTGCTTACTATTATGTACATGCAACTGTCCAACTAGAATTCCTGAGATTTTTTGTACTGAAACGTAAATGTAAATTCCTGTAAATGTAAAATGAAATGTAAATCCTCCATCTAATATAAAAAATTCTGTAAACTCATTTGTAAACTGCACATTAACTCTAGCACTATACAAATAAAAACGATTTGATATGCACACTTTATTTTTAGAATTTTAGTAGACAGCAGAAGGTCTGGACTCTGTCACAGCTTGAATTAATCAATGATCACCCAAGAGTCTGTTCGACTAACATGTAAAGCAACCAACCACAGTTCATCATGATGATTTCAGTCGGTCCGTTAAGAACATGACACACGCATCTTCCGGACAACCTGCAGAATTTAACCAGTCAGATGATGACTACAGAACTGTGCTGATGCTGTATGCACCAGATGTTCAGCCAATGGGTGTGACAGGCTGACACTAGACCAGTGATTTTCAACCACTGTGTGCCGCGAAAGATCATCAGGTGTGCCGTAGGAAATTATCCAATTACCATTGGCCATTGTTGAGTGTCTGTGCTGTAGTGACAAAGTAATGTAATACTCTTCCATGTCAGTGGGTGGCAGTATGTGGCTTAATTGCCTTGTTTCACAGCATGACGTTGCCACCACCATGCTTCACTGGTATGGTTTTGGGCAGGTGATTAGTAGTGCCTGGTTTCCTCCAGACATAATGTTTAGATTTGAGGCTAAACAGTTCAATCTTGGTTTTATCAGACCAGAGAATCTAGTTCTTCACAGTCTGAGAATCCTTATGCATCTCTTACTAAGGCCCTTAATAACCTTTAGTGGAAACCTTTAGTGCAGCAGAATGTTTTGTAGTCTTGCCCAGATCTGTGCCTTGCAATAATCCTGTCTCTGATCTCTGCAGATATCCTCTGACCTTGTGGCTTTTTGATCTGATATGCATTATCAGCTGTGGGGCCTTTTACAGAGAGGTGTGTGTCCTTGTCCAATCAATTTAATTTACCAGGTAAATTAACATCTCAGCAACGATCAAGAGAAATGGGATGCACCTGAGCTAAATTTGAAGTTCTGTTGCAAAGGGTCTGAATATTTGTGACAATTTAGCCATTGCTAAAATTCTGTTTTCACTTTGTCATTATGGGGTGCTGTATGCAGACTGAGAAAAATAAATGAATTTAAATGACTATTATCACATTATGCTTCATTATGCTTCTTATGCTTCTGTTGTTCACAGTAAAAAATGGTTTAATATTTTTAGTCCTTTTAACATTGATATAGTTTTGAGCACTTTTTGTTTACACCACTGCTCCTTAAGAACTCCTTAGACTTGTGTATGACAAGCCTCAAGTACTTTTGAAATAATGAAAAAGTGGACTGTCTCATGCTCACATCACGTAAATCCCTGAAACTGCAAATTAACAATTCTCAAACATCCGTTGTTACCTCCTGAAGTCTTGGTAGTTTGTTTTTGGGTCTGAGATATTTTGGTGTGGATTTTGTAATCTTTTCACTGACTATAAAAACACCAGAAGTACTCACACCTGCTCACCTGTGTGAGTACTGTCGATGTGTCCAGATCAATAAACGACAATGTGCCCAATGTGAGATGCCTAAGATAGAGCTATAGGGAGAATGGAAGGACAGCAGATCATCCTAGCAGTGGTAGACCAGTGATTGCATTGGTGGAAAAGTGGAGTAACATCTTAGAGAAAGAACTTGGAAATATGGTGCAGTCCATAAGGAGCAGATGCACTGCAGCTGGTGGCCTCATCACATACTGGCTGATAGTTTTTATAATTCACTGTTCATTTCAGATTGTCAAACGTATGTGAAACTTCAATTAATCTGTACAGTATATGAATCTTTTTTATGTTCATACAGATATTTACATGCTTGGGTTTGCTGAAAATAACAGTTTTGCTATAAAATAGTTAAAAGTTAATGTGTCTTGTTAGTTGAATTTAAGTTTTAATCATTTAGAGCAAAATATATCAGTGGTGCATGCTTTGCAACCCAATTTTTCTGGGTAGTAATTCATGCTGTAAATTGTTGCTGTCATTCCTGGTTGTGTTGTACTGTACTGTGGATGATACAATACATTTTTTGTTGGTTGTTGCTGACCACTTAGCCAGGTCACTTCTGTAAAGGAAAATTTAATCGCCAGTTTTTAATCTGGTTAAATAAAGGTCATGAAATGAAAAGTTCATATTGACAGTTTGTATAATAGCAACAAAAATTTATTAAACTGAAAATCCAAGAATTGAGGAAAGAGTTGCAAACACTTGAAACACTTCAGCTGACAGATGATCACCCGTTCAGTCATTAAGAAAAGGTTAAATGATGGGTTGTCTTTAGAAGTCTTTATAATGCAGAAGTCTAGAAAAAAGAATATAAATGCTCACAAAAACATCTAGATGACTTGTACAAAACAAAGTCTGTAATGTAATTATCATTAAATTCTTTAATATTTTTGTAAATGTATGTAAAAATCCTTGATATTTACCTGAACAGAAGTGCATGGCCCCTATTATTGGCTACAGTGTAGAAGCCACTACTTGGGGAGAAATCCAGACAGCGGGTTTGGAAGATAGTCTTTGTCTTCAATTGTGGAAAGTTGGAGAACACTGTGAAACTGGGAAGGTGAACCTGAGGGGAAAAATGCCAAGAAAAAGCAAATTGCATTGAAGAATTTCAAAACCATAAACACAACAATAAATTATTTCACATGATCCTACTGAGTAAACACAGATTTTTACCAAACAATTTATACAAATTAGCTTCAGTGACTAACTGAAAATTGTACTTTTCAGAAATACCGATGGCATCGCACCCAACTATTTTATGCAAGTCATTATTTTTTTTAATGCTAATACTACCGTGCGAATAATCAATACTGTTATTTCTCATACTAAAAACATGAGCATGTAACTATGTTTCGTGCTACAGAGACAAATCAGGTAATCACAGAAATTTGGTTGTGGGCTCACTTAATTTAGGATGGCAAGCAGCCATTAAGTGATGTGTGATTTGTATTGAGACCCTAATAACCACATAGCAACAACCAAGCAATAACCCAGAACACCCTAGCAACCGCTTAACAACTCCATAACAAGTATTCAGAAAACACCACCAAGTGCTAAGAAACCACCTACAGCAAAGTTCTAGCAACTAACTGGGCTTTTTTCACATGTGCCTTCGTGAGACATTGTGGCAGCAATTTCTGCCACAGCAAGTACCACTCACAATTTCTTTAGGAAATGTTTAAAGTAGTGATGTCAAAAGCTAAAGCTGCTAAAACATAATAAATGTAAGAATACCAGTCTTTCTGCAGTGCTGGTTTTACCAGTACTGACTCCCCGTAACTGCTTTCTGGCCATAAGGTAATGGCATCACTCGTCTGTGAAGTTACAGAAAGAATATCTGACTACTATATTTTGTGGGTGGGTTCTGAAGATGGTGGCACATTTGTAGCTTGTTCTTCTAACAGTTGTTTAGAATTTGAACTTCTCATCTAGAAATTTAGAAGGGATTCTAGAAGGGATGAATGCTGCTGCTAAGAGATTTCAGTGGCTCAATAGGTAGCTAATCATCAGATTTTACTTCAGGAGCAGTGATGAAGCACAACCCAAAAGAAAAGGAAACAATTTGTTATTCTCTTTCAAACAGAGATGGCGATAGAGGCAAAATTATGGATTGTAGTTTTAATTAAACCTTCTACAAATATTTCGTTATTTTCAAATAATTAATTCTGTGAAATGTGACACACCAATCGGTTGGCCTCGTCCTCGGCTCTTGATCCAATGGCCAAAATCTCAGAGGTATTATTGAAGCACAGAGAGGTTGCTGGTGTCACCAGGTTCATCACGGCTTTCAGAGGTTTGGGCTCAACCTTCTGCAGGCAGTCCTTTTGTGAGTAGATGTTCACCACACCAGACTGAGAGCTACAAAACAGGACAACAGTCTTTGAAAAAACTGTGCTGGACAAAATATTTCACAGAATTCACACAATTTCTTGCAAACCCATGCTTTAGTAAACAATTATGGCTAAAGAGCTTTAGTTGGGTCATGTGAAATTAGATTTCTGCCCTCCTACACCACACAAGAAAGTGTCACTTTAATCCACATTTTTCTCATGTCTCCATGAAAGGGTACCATTACAGTGAATGACTTCCTGTTGGATGTTCTGCACTTGCATTTAGTATTTGTTTTCAGCTAGTGAAGGTTACTGGTAATGGTGAATAGTTAAGTGTCTGGGAGAATGTGTGTTGTTTATGGCTGTCACAACAGCTACAGAAAGCTTTAAAAACATATCACACACAAGTGATATGACCACAAGTCAAGAGCAGAATGTGAATGACATTTAAAAGAGGTATAACAGCTCGACACTGCATTCTAAACCTTCTAAATAACCTTTTCTTTTACTAAATTTACTGAACTGAAACTCTGCTATAACAGAGTCCTTGATAAGGCCTTAAATGAGTAGTTCACCCAAAAATGACAATTCTTCTACGTTATCGCTGTGCCAGGATTCCTGTAATGTCATGACAATGAGTAAACGATGGAAGAACTATTGTATTTGGGTGAATTATTGCTTTAAATAATAGGCATCAGTCAATTTAGAGCACAAGAAACTGGTGATCAGTTTTGGTTGTAAAATGCCTGGTTCTGAAGCAGACCAAATAACTGAACCAGACATTAATATTGACACACAAAGTTTGTATAAACTAATATTAGAATCACTAAGACCTGAACCTGCTACACGACTCACCCGCAGGCCAGATACATGCCGTCTTCTGACAACGCCATTGATGTCGCTCTTACACAGCCATCATCTGCAAACTTCTTCAAACATTTACTGCTCCGCACATCCCAGATAAAAACATCACCTTCCACTGGAACACACAAACAGGCCAATAATATGGCAAAATACATCAAAATACATCATACACATTAAAAGACATTTCAATGCCCAGTCTCTAAAGATCTTGAGTTTATTCACATTGATTTTGAATACTGTAGTACATCAATACTGTAGTACATCAACAGATAACATACATGACAAATATTGCTCATATTTTAATGTCACTATTTTAAACTGTACATGTTGTCTTCTAAAACTTATTTGGGACATCTGGCTACTATTATTCTTGTCCTTTAGAAGCAGGTAGCTCTGAGTCTTGAAAGAGATTGACATATACAGATTCATTTTCAGTACATGGTAGACCATTTATTATTATTATATTCAGAAATCTGGACAAACAAACGTACAGAAAAGACATGCTGACATTTTTAAAAGTCACAAAACACTGATTGTCATGACAACGGCAAAGATTAAAACAGATTAAAGATTAAAATGTCACCATTCACTTACAACATACACCATGCTCCAGATTCACTTTTCACATTCACACCAAATGTTCAGTTAAAGAAAAGCCAGATGTTTGCCCTGATGATTGCCTCATGATTATTACCAGATATTAATTTAGTGATTCATTTGTGTGTTGCACTATTTGTACAGATGATGTTTAATTTTAATGCATCTGCACTTTTGTGTTCACCTGCTGTTAACGCGTCTCCAGGCACACTTGTGTTGGGATTTCAAACACAACCATCTCTGACTTCATGATTACATGCATCACTCGCCACGTCATTAAGTGAAAGTGCCATTTCTCCCAGTTATACTTGTATTTGAATCTAATCATGATTACATGTTTCAAGCATAATTCTCAGTTATTTCAGTGATGTATGACTGAGTGTCAGAGGATCTGTCACAAATATCAGACATACTGAAGATGTTCTGTGAAGTCTGTGCATGTGTGTCTTTTTCTAAACAATTATAGTTGAATGGAACCAGCACAATTTAAAAGTCTTGTCTCACCTCATCAATTGATTGACAGTATTATATCTAGGGATGGACGCAAGTACTTGAGTACTCTGACCTGACAGTGATGATGAATCATGAAGTGATGAATGTGTGGGTTTTAAACTTTTTTTTGACTGGTTACAGCATTACGGTGATACCCTGAGTTCTGACTGCTGACCATTGTGGGAGTGTGACTCAAGACCAGACTCAAGACCAGAGAACTGAGAACACAGCTTCAAAAGCTGCCTGTGCTTTAGAGTGCGCTATTTTGAGAAGAGTGCAGCCACAATGGGAGTTTCATTTCCTGGCTATCACATAAATTTTACTTGCATTTTGTGCAGACAGATTCAAAATCATTATTACATTCTGTATCCCCTAGTACTCGAGTATATATATTTATATACCTCCTAGTACTCGATTACTAATCTTCTGACATATCAATTAATCGAAATGAAAAATTGTCAAAAATGTCTATCGCTAATTACATCCCATCAGTTTAGTGTGAACTCAATGACTGAGTTCTGCACTTCTACAAGATTTCACCTGTCTTTAAAGTGTCTTTACAGTGTCACGGCACAATGAGCAGTGCTTCTTAGCTCTTCTCCTGGAAACCCACAGCTCTGTCTGCCTTTACTGTTTGTCAGCAGAGAGACCCATAAGCTGAACAAAAGGAGCAGGGATGTGTTTGAGGTCTCCAGGAGCAGATCTAAGAAGCTCTGAAGCAGAGGAACCTACCAGAGTTGGCGAAGATCTTATTGCTGTCACCAGCAAAAGCTACAGAACATATATTTCCATTGATCTTCATGCTCTGTGTCACCTCTCGGGTCTGAAATAGGAAGCAGACTAGATTCCTACACAATTTTGTCTAGATGTTGTATTATACACTTTGCTAAAGCAAACACAAGTAATATGCCTAAACAAAATACTACTGTTTCTTATATGCTGTCGGTGTTATCAGTTAACAGTGTTTTCATGCGTTTAAAAAAAAAATCTTGGCTTTGTCACAAGAATATAATTACTTCATGTGCTCTTGATAGCTACAGTAACTTGCATGTGCTGTACCTTCATGGTCATGAGATGAAAATATCCTGAGGATCCAGAGAGGAGAAGGTACTTTCCATCTGGAGAGACTTCAAAGTCTTTCACCCTTTGCTCATTTAACCCTAACAGAGAGACATGCAGACAGTCATGCAGAAATGAGCTTCCATTCAGGTTTATGGAAACTTCTGTCTACAGAACTTCAGCCAATACTGCAATTTACATAAATACAGCAGCACAAGGAATCAGATAGCCCTTCCTTTCACAGTAATTCTACCACAAAAGGAAACAAGAACAGGAAATTTCACAAAAGTAAAATTATTGGTAAATACTGAACAAGGCCTGCTGTGACCAAGTCAGTCCTTTTTCAGTTGTGACCACAACTAAACAGTCCTGTATTGATCCAGTGTCATGACATCACACAAATACCTCGGACAGCAGACACAGGGATGATTTTGCCTTCCATCATATCATATAAGTAAAAGAGCTTGTTTCTCAATCCAGTGGCCACAATATGTTCCCCATCAGTGCTGAAGGAAGCCTTATTCACAGGAAAATTCTCCAGATGGATGCTCTGGATCTTGGGGTTGCTCTTGCCATCAACCTGTTAAATAGAGTCAACCAGTTACATCAGAGTCTCTTAACCGGTTACATCAGAGCCAACCTGTTACACCAGCGCTTCTTTACCTGTTACATCAAAGTGTTGTTACATCACAGCCAACCTCAGAATTACCTTTGCTTCTGTCATGACACTCACTGTGTCTTGTTTTCTTGTTGGGTAATCAACTGTCAATTTCCAACCACGCTACTTATTGTTTCGAGGACTGTGATTCTTGTGTACATTTATGTGGTTGACCACATATATAAGCTTCCATCAAGCCTAACCAATTTAACACTGATTTATGTTTAAATTCTGATATAACATCTATCTAGAAAAAATTTAAATATCACATTTTCAAGTGTATTCAGTGCCTTTATTCAGAACTTAGTTGAAGCACCTTTGGCAGCAAGCCTCAGGTCTTTTTGGGTATGACGCAGCAAGCTTTGCACACCTGGATTGAGGGATTTTCTGCCATTCTTCTCACTCCTTTGTTGTTTTGGCTGTGTGCTTATGGTCATTGTCAAGTAGGAAGGTAAACCTTTGGCCCAGCCTGAGGTTGGGTGCTGTGAAACAGGATTTTTATTGAGGATATCTCTGTACTTAGTTCCATTCAGCTGTGCATCAGCCCTGACCAATCTCCCAATCACTGCTGCTGAAAAACACCCCCACAGCATGATGCTGCCACCACCATGCTTCACTGTTGAGATGGTATTAGGCAGGTGATGAGCGGTGCCTGGTTTCCTTCATATATAAACGTTTAGAATTGAGGACAAACTGTTCAATCTTCTGAAGATTCGTTTCCAGAGAATCTTGTTCCTCACAGCCCTTCACATGCTTTTATTGTGTTCTTTCATGTGTTTTGCACCAAGGAGAGGTTTCCGTCTAGTCACTTTGCCATAAAGTCCAGATCAGTAGAGGGCTGCAGTGATGGTTGTTCTTCTAGAATTTTGTCCCATCTCCACACAGGATCTCTGGAGCTCAGTCAGAGTGACCACTGGGTTCTTGGTGTCTTCTTCCCAATTGCTCAGTTTGGCATTTGAAAGAGTCCTGGTTGTGCCAAACTTCTTCCATTTATGAATTATGGAGTCGACTGTGCTCTTTGGAACAGTGCAGCAGAAATTTTTGTAGCCTTCCCCAGATCGGTGCCTTGTACCTTCCTGTCAATAAGCTCTGCAGGCAGTTCCATGGCTTGGTTTTTGCTCTGATATGCATTATCAGCTATGAGCAAATTGTCCAATCAATTTTATTTTACCACAGGTGGACTCACATCATGTGTAGAAACATCTTAGGAATGATCAAGAGAAATGAGGCGCCTAAGCTAAATTTCAAGTGTTGTTGCAAAGGGCCTAAACACACATGCCAATGTGATATTTCAGTTTTTCTTTCAAATCAATTCAGACATTTCTAAAATTCTATTTCTAAAAGTGTCAGACTGCAACATAAAACTAGAATGGGGTCTGAATGCACTGTAGATAACTTTATCATTTAGTACAACTGTATTTCCACAGTGCTTTTCACAATTTTGCATTAATCCAGAAAGTACATTTTAGCATAAAAACAGAGAAATAAGAGAGTGAAAAAATAAACTCATCATGTGCACATGCCTTGTCCTTATGGAAGATCAACAGATGGTTGTATGTTACCTGAAAGAGTGATACAGAGCAATCCAGACTGGCTGTCATCACGATCTGAGCAGAGGAGTGAAACTGCACTGTGGTAAGCCGATCATCACCCGGACGTTCACTATTAGCATTCAAGCACTTTTTTATCTGCCAACAAGAGAAAAAGATGATGCTGTTTATAGTACTACACTTAACACTTAGATTTACATCTATTTTTTTTATCTAAAATAAAACATTTTTTATACATCTGAATTTGGACAGCAAGCAGTTATGCAGCAGACAATTATAAACATTATATAAATAAACATCATAAACAACCTTAATAATTCCTTTGGGAAGAGTGTCAGAGGAGCCAACAAAGTTTCCAGTCCGCTGCAGCAGATCCCCATCATCATCACACTCCATCACACAATCTTCTGCTTTCAGAAAAATATATTAATCAGCAATCCAAACTAACCTTTTGTTAGTTGCTTCTTGATTGACTAAAGAAGTATTTTATATTCGTACCTTTTCTCCGAGCCGTCCTCACAGTCACCTCTGCCCAGCTCGGTATTCCACCCATTGCTTTCTGAAACCTGCCAGACAAATCAGTGTCTTGTTTCCTTTATTTTATATTTTTGTCCTTTTTTACTTACTGCTCCTTTAAATGCTGTTGCAGCCTCTGTTTTTTCATCGTAGTCTGTGTTTCACTCTTCATGAAATCCGCACGAAATCGATGTGCCATATCAACACTGAAGAACAGAAAATATCTATGACACAAGACAACATGACAGCTACACCTGAAAATTAACACATGGTGTCATGACAACTGAGAAGATCAAAGGCCATCTAAACTATATCAGAACTATATCATTTTCTCAACAAACATTTTGGTCTAACCCACAAGAGTAAAGACTCTGCAAGTAAGGTTGGCTTACTCTTCCTCCAGGTCATCATCATCATCCTCCCATACAGCCACGTTGTTGACAAGACTTTTAGGACGCTCCTCATTGTACTCAAAAGAAATACTGCAAGCATCGTCTTCAAGTAAGGTACTGCTTCCCTGTTTACAGAAATCACATGAATTTAATAGGTCATCTAAAGATGTACAGTCATGGCCAAAAATATCGGCACCCTTGCAATTCTGTCAGAAAATGGAACACTTCTCAGAAAATTGTTCCAATTGCAAATGTTTTGGTATTCACATGCTTATTGTTTTTGTTTGCACTGGAACAACACAACAAGAACAAGAACAACAAGAGAAGAAAAGTCACACAGAACTCAAAAATGGACTGAAATTATTATGTAGGTTAATTATTGGCACCTACAGTCAAAACTGTATAAAAATAATTGCTTTTCAAGCATGTGATGCTCCTGTAATTTGTATTTAGACACACCTGTAGCAATTAACAGGTGTGGGAAATATAGTAATCACACCTGCAACCAGTTAAAATGGAGAAAAGTTGACTCAACCTTTGTGTTGTATCACACTGAGCATGGAAAAAAGAAAGAAGTGTAAAGAGTTTGTCTGTGCATTTGCGAAAAAAAATTGTGAGAAAAGAATCCATGGAAAACATGGACTCAAGGCTACAAGTCCATCCCCAGAGATCTTAATGTTCCTGTGTCCATTGTGCGCAAAATCGTGAAGAGATTTACAGCCCATGGCACTGTAGTTAACCTCCCTGAATGTGGATGGAAGAGCAAAATTAATCAAAAATTACAACAAAGGAGTGTTTGAATGGTGGCTAAAGAACCCAGATTAACTTCCAAACAAATTGAAGCTGATCTGCAGACACAGGGTACAACAGTGTCAGCTCGCAGCTATCTGTCGCCATCTGAATGAAAAGGGACACTATGGTAGGAGACCCTGGAGGACACCACTGCTGACACAAAGGCATAAAAACCAAGACTGGAGTTTGCCAAAACTTATGTGACAAAACCACAGTCCTTCTGGGAGAACGTACTGTGGACAGATGAGACAAAAGTAGAGCTTTTTGGTAAAGGACATCATGGCACTGTTTACAGAAAAGAAATGAGGCCTTCAAAGAAAAGAACACTCCCTACAGTCAAACATGGTAGAGGGTTCAAAGATGTTTTGGGGTTGCTTTGCTGCTTCTGTCACTGGATGCTGTATGAACAGTATCATGAAATTTGATGATTATCAAAGAATTTTGAGGCTCAACGTAATGGCCAGTGTCAGAAAGCTGCGTCCCCACCAGAGGTCACGGGTCTTTCAGCAGGACAATGACCCGAAACACACTTCAAAAAGCACTCAGAAATGGTGCTGGAGAGTTCTGAAATGGCCAGCAATGAGTGCAGATCTGAATCCCATAGAACACATGTGGAGAGACCTCAAAACAGCAGTTGGGAGAAGGCATCCTTCAAATCTTAATGTCCTGGAGGTGTTTGCAAAAGAAGAGTGGTCCAAAATTTCAGTAGAGAGGTGTAAGAAAGTCCTTCATGGTTGCAGGAAGCGATTGATTTTAGTTATTTTTTCCAAGGGGGATGCTACCAAAAGTCAGATTTTACTTCTGTTTTTTTGTGTTGTTCCATTGCAAACAAAAAAATAAACATGAGTACCAAAACATTTGCAACTGCAACAATTTTCTGAGAGAAGTGTTACATTTTCTGACAGAATTGCAAGTGTGCCAATAATTTTGGCCATGACTATACATGAAACGTTTATCATCAAGATATGAGGTTAAAATGCTTCTGAATGTAGAACCTTTTAAGTGACCCCACATGCCATTTAATACTTTTTATTAATGCCATTACCAAAAATTACCATGTTAACTAATGACCTACATTTTAAATTAACTACCTTTCTCCTTTATTCTATAAAGGGCAAGATAACAGTTAAACCAAACTTAGAAACATACTGTGAAATATGAAACATCCTGTATATCATATTTATAAACATTTTAATTTGAAAATAGTGAGTATAAAAAAAAAATTATTTTCAACATTTTGAAAATAAGAGATTGAACACAGATAGAGGACAATTTTACTGAAATTTTTTTTACTGAACGTCTGAAATTTTACTGTACCAAATTTCGTGTCTCTACCTCAAACCCTCCAATGCCACCAACTGCCCAAAATTTTACTCGTATTTATGCTCAAAACTTTTGACTCATCAGTCCTAGAAACAAATTCTATACAAATTCTTTCCTTTGATTCTATAGCTCATGCTGATCCCAATGCACCCTATGTCATAAAATTTTTCTGCCATTTCGAATTTTCTGAAAACCCCTCCCAAAGCGTTTGTCCAATTTGCAACAAAATTGGGTATATAGCATCTGGAGACAATGATGACAAAAAGTTATTAAAAGTTCTTTGATTCACACATCTGTTCTCATATACCGCTTCAACAAATTTCACAGCAAGCACACAAAAATGGATGTGGCTGTATCTACGCAAAACTTGTGTATTGACATGAAACTTGGTACGTCATTACGGGCATGACCTAAGGGAGCATGCAGTTTCATCACAGCAGTACCTTCTGGTCCAGTGATATGAAAAATGGTTATTTTTCATAGAATTTTTGAAAACTTTTGATTAAAATCATGAGTGTGATCCCTTCCTTGAGGAATGAGGAGTCAAACGATATCCAGTGTTCCTTGGTGAGCCATTTTGGGTATCGGCCATTTTGAAATGTGTCAAAATGCAATCTCTTATTGTAATTGCAAATCTTTATGAAACATCATCCTGTTTGTCAAGGTACTTACAAAGTTTGAAGCCAGCGCTCCAAAAGTTATAACAAAACTGCTTATAAGGACACCCCTGGCAAAATGTTATTAAAATCTTTTTGATAAATCAAATGGTTCTTGTGAAATGCATTAAAATGGCAAGATGCCAAAAAAGTTCTGAAACTGTTTCAACAACGCTTTGCTGTATTGCCTTGAAACTTTACAAGTGTCATTGTGACCACACCCTGACCGTCATGTAACAAATTTGTTGACAGGAAAGTTGGTGAATATTTTTGCAACCATGTGAGCAGAATCATCATCTTTCCCCTGAATCCAGATTACTTACCCTACGAAACATATGAAACTTCCAATTTCATTACCATCTATAAACATTTTTTGCCATTTTGAATATTTTTTAGAAATCTACCATTTCTGGAATAGAGTCCTTCTAAAAGACAGCCAAAGGCCAACATGTTAATTTCTCTTTTGTTGAGAGGGGTGTTCTCTGGGGCCACACCATGACAATAAGTGACAATAAACAATGCAATAAGTGGGGATGGTTCTATTACCTCTCCAAGCACCCCAGAAAAGGTCTCAAAAATATGCCTTGGACATGTCCAAAACATGTGTAGCAGAAGCGTGGCAGAAGCCTGCCTACATCGATCACATATAAGGTCTATGTCAACCTTAATCTTTGAAAATCTGACCTTAGTCCAGTGCAGGCGATAAACAATTCTGAATTGTATTACAGCATGTCTAAGACATATGGATGATGACAAAATACAGTGAGCAATTGTGTCATTATTTATCCAGTATAGCAGTGTTCTTATGTTGGCTGCCCAATAGTAATACATGAAATTCGGAGGTGCCATCCCACCCTTTGTATGAGGTCTCTGCAGTATACTTTTTAATTTGTGTTTTTTGTTCCAAATAAAGGCCGATATCTGATTATTTAGTTTGGAGAAGAAAGATTGTTAAAAAAAGGAAGACACTGAAAAATATACAAAAACTTGGGCAGTACATTCATCTTTACCATATTAATTCATCCACCCAATGAGAGAGGCAGATGGTCCCAGCGTTCAAGATCTTGCTCCAGACTGGATAAGAGAGACTGATAATTGGCCACATATAAATCTTTATATTTATGTGTAACCCAAGGTACTTTCAATCTGCTAGGGCTAAATTTAAAAGGAACTGAGCCTAGAGATGACAAAGTAGCCCCATCACCAACAGCATTAATTCACTTTTCTGAATATTGACTTTATAGCCAGATATTTTGCCAAATTCTGTAAGTATATTCATCAATTTGACAATACTTGAGAGTTGATGTGACAAATATAATAACAAATCATCCATATACAGTGACACCTTATGTTCCAGTCCTGCCCGCTGAATACCCTTGATGTCAGCTCTTTGTCTCAGAGCTAGAGCAAGTGGTTCCATTGCAACTGCGAATAAAACTGGGGATAAAGGAGACCCGTCTCGTGCCGCGTTGAAGCTCAAAGTAAGTGGATATATTGTTGGTGTGTACGGCAGCCAACGGAAACATGTATAGAAGTCTGATCCAAGATATAAACTTATGGCCAAATCCAAACCTCCCCAATGTGTCGAAAAGATAACCCCCACTGGGGTGGAGAGGGGCCATAAAGAATATTCAAAAGTCGTCTGATGGTAGAGAAAGAGTAATGGTTTTTAATAAAAACCCATCTGATCAGAAGATATAACAGAGGGTAGAACCCTTTCCAAAGGACATGCAAGAACCTTAGCCAGAACTTTGGCATCGGTGTTAAGAAGGGAGATTGGACGGACTGAGCTGCAATCGAGAGGGTTCTTATCTTTTTTGAGGATTAAAGAAATAACTGCCTGATGCATGGTTTGAAGAAGCGATTTTTCAAAAACTGATAACAATAAAGGAGAGAGCTAATTGGAGAATTTTTTAAAGAAATATGTTGGGAAACCGTCCAGCCCCTGTGATTTGCCGCTTTGCATAGATCTAATTGCTAATGTTACCTCTTCAACAGTGAGGTTCTCCCCCAGTTCAGCAGTCAACTCTGGTCTAAGGAGGGGACCCGTACATTTAAAAAAAAACTCTAGTGAGGGTGGGTCCTCATACGTCTCAGAGGTGTACAGTGACTGGTAGAAATTTTGGAAACAGGAATTAATCTTTAAGCTATCAATATTTTTTAGGCCCTGCTCATCATTGATTGCAGGAATGGTCTGATAACCAGTCCTTTGCTTTAGCTGATGCACAAGTATACGCCCTGTCTTTTCCCCATGTTCATAACATGCGTCGTGATTTAGAGATGAGATTCTCAGCCTCAGCCTGCCGTGTTGATAAGAGATCAAATTCGGTCTGCAGTAATATACGCTTTTTTATTATATTTGCAGAGGGCATATGACTATTTAGCCTGTATAGATTTAGTATTTCATCCATCAGCTCTTTAAGGCGTGCAGTGTTATTTTTATTTGCACAATATGAAATTATCTGGCCCGTAAGTATACCTTTAGTGACTCCCATATAGTTAAAGAAGACATCTCTGACATTTGGTTAATCGCAAGAAATGATGTAATCTCAGAAGAGATGAATTTAGTAAAAGCTTCTTCTGAAAGTAGCAAAGTGTTGAGTCTCCAGAGGCGAAAACTGGACTGTGTATTACATTTATTCATTTTTACATTTTACATATTAAATACATTTCAGGCTGTATTTTTTCAAAACTTTTGTGCATTGAGTTAAAGCTTTATAGGTGTCATTGTCACAACATCTTGACCATCTCATAAAATCTTGGTGACTGTGTCACCTATTGGTCAAAAATTTCATATGGCTTTAAGTAGTGTTTCTCATTTTGTTTTTCCACAGTTCTCCTTTTCTGAAGACTTTTTCGAACTCGTCCAGCTCATCATCCACTTTGCATGAAATCCCCAGCCCTCATGAAAAAAGTTATCAGATTTTATCAGTTTGTCAGATATAGCCCATCATGACTAAAATATCTATAAAATATCCATCTATATCTTGCATACACATAAGTTCAGGTTCACAAAATATTTCTTGTGTTAAGATTATGTAGTCGTTTTTGGTCCCACTTATAATTCTCAATCTACAAGCTTAGATCTGTGTAGCCTATCTGCTTTTACACCTTCACATGGAAATATATTGACAAACATATTTCCTCTGTAACTGGTTTCGGCTTTTATCTTTTCTGGCTTAAACACTTTTTGAATCACAAATCTCTAGAGATGGCTGTTCATGCTTTTATTACTTCACACTTGGATTACTGAAACTCACTATACTGCAGTATTTCTAAGTTACAAACTGCTCACCTTCAACTGGTCCAAAATGCAGCTACTAGATTTCTTTGTAATAGTCATGAAAGCAACCACATCCTCCAATATTGAGGTCTCTCCATTGGCTGCCTATTCAATTCAGGATCAATTTTTAAATTCTCTTATTTATATATAAATTCTTACAAAATCAAGCCCTCATCTGTGTATCTGAATTGCTGTATCAATATGCTGTAGTCTAAGACCTTCTGCTAGTCTCACATTCCAGACAAAAACATAGAGGGCACCAAGCTTTTCGTGGTTGGGCCACAAGGATGGACATGGTCAGCAATAATACTCAGGTAGGCTGTGGCATTTAAATAATGCTCAATTGGTACTAAGGGGCCCAAAGTGTTTTTACAATCTTCTATTGTCCAATTTTGGTGAGCCTGTACGAAATGTAGCCTCTGTTTCCTGTTCTTAGCTGACAGGAGCGGCACCCAGTGTGGTCTTCTGCTGCTATAGCCCATCTGCTTCAAGGTTCGACATGTTGCATACCTTGGTTGTAACAAGTGGTTATTTGACTGTTGCCTTTCTATCATTTCTAACCAGTCTGCCGATTTTCCTCTGACATCAACAAGGCACTTTTGTCCACACACCTGCAACTCACTGGATATTTTCTCTTTTTCGGACCATTCTCTGTAAACCTTAGAGATGGTTGTGTGTGAAAATCCTAGCAGATGGGTGTCTGTCTGGCACCGACAACCAATCCATGTTCAAAGGAGAGGTAGTTTACGAGTAATGTTGCAAATTGCTCCAACCCAGCTAACAGGGAACGTTTTTGTAATTTTGGCCAATGTTCTCTAAAGATTCTCTCAAAGTTATCAAAAAACTTAGCAATAAGTTCTTGCAATAACGTTAGTAGAACGTTTTCTTAACTCCATCTGCCAACATTCTAAAAACGTTTGCAAGAACTTATTGCTAACGTCAGTGGAACATTTTAAAAATGTTAGCATAAAACCGTTATCATTGTGTTGTTAGTGGAATGTTCTAAAAACATTAAAATAAAAACTTATGTTCTGGGGGATGTCTGAGGAAGAGTATAATGAAAAATAATAATTCAAATATTACCTCATTATCAATTAACATTTTTGGTATTTAGGTGTATGAACATGAACATTCTAACTGGCGTAATTTTTCTGTGCTTGAGGTTGTAAAGAATGTTCTAATATATCAAATCAAAAGAGTATATCAAATCAGTATCTTTCAGAAGGTGAGAATCATCTTTACACAATGTTTGGTTAAAGAAATTGGCTGTTGAATAAAAAAAACTTTTTTTTTTGCTCATATACATGCCTTCCATGTGTTTTTTTCCTGGTGTCCACTATAGAATGCATATGAATAAAATATCTTTGAAAAGTAAATATTAATTTTTATTTTAATTTAAATACGTTTTTAATGTGGTAGGATGGGCATGGTTTTGTACAGTATACATGTGTATCAAACACAGCAGGACACACAACGGAAGACTCCGAGCGACAGCGGCTTTTAGGTAAGTTTGGTGAATTTTGTTGATTGTATGAATAAAATATTATCACAATGTTGATTAGCTTAGTTTTGCAACAGATGTTATAAGAAGTTATAAGTAGATCAACAGTGTAATTGAATTTTCTAGAAAACTGCTGCCGCCGTTCACAGGGCTGTTGCTGCAGTATTTAGTATGTGTACTAAGGAATACAGTTGAAATTATGATAATATCTTATTAATCTCATTGTTATACAGTATTGAACCCAATTAAATCCATTAAACTTGAACACCATTTGAGCTAAACAAATCAAACACTTACATTTGCACCCCACAGAAGTGATATTTCTATATTTATTCAGTCAATATATAATTAATGACTAATCACTATAGTTAAAATGTTAGCGTTGCTTGCCATGAATGCGCAAATCCATGAATGAATGTTCCGAAGTGAAGTAAATTTGAATGGATTTCCCATGCACGGATTGTAGGAAGCATTGAACACTGTGTAGGGATGACGCTGTCAATCGGAACACAGTTCATGCTCTTTTAACGAGCTGATGATCTGAATCAAGTCTATTTAATAAGACAGCCGGCCAAAATATGCAGAGGGGAAGGAGGGGTTATCTGAGGCTGTTATCTGATGTATTAAGAAGCACTGTACTAAAGATATTTTAATATACATACTGCTTAGAAATTTAAAGATATGCAGGCAAAAATGCTCCTGGTAGTTCTACAATATGACATGAGCAAGAATGCAGTTTTGGTGTCTTTTCTGAATAAATCTGTCTTTACAAATTAGGTGAATCACCGATTCATTAAGTCATTCATAAAAAGTAATTTGCTCTGTTTCAAAGATTCATTAACACTTTATTAACATTAACATTAAGCACTGTACTTTAAAACTATTTTTCATTTCATAATCATTTTGATGCAGTAATAATTAGTGGTACTTATTAAATACAAATACTATTTTTAAAAAAACACCTATGCATAACTCAGAATAATCATTAATTCATCATGCTGAAGCATTAAAAAAATACACACAAAACTTTGGCTATACAATTGAGGATTTTTTTATTCACCCCAATATTTTTTTAATAAGATCTTTATACTAAATCTCACCACACTTAAATACAACACTGTTCTTTTTGTCCTTGCAGTATCTGCTGAGTTGCTCTCAACCTTAAGTAGAGTCTGATGGCCCGATGCTTGAAACTGACATGGATTGAGATGTCAATGACTCCATCATGAAAAACGATTGTCATGTATAGCTGATATTCTTATGTTTTAGATTTTAATGTTTAAGGTGCTTTCATAAAATTACTGTTATATACATACCTTATTCATGGGTGTTCTTTAATTTCTTATATCTCTTTTGTATATTTTGTATAAATTCAAACATGTTTATTTAAAAATCTTTTTTAAAAGTTATTAATTGGTTCTGTTTTGTTTTTCTGTTTAATGTGTTTTCATATTGTTTAATGAAGTACTGATTAAACCAAACGTTAAGCTGTGTATTACAATAGAGTATCCATTTAATTGATTCATAGTATGTCATTGATTTTGTTCAATAATGTGAAATCCATACTTCTTGTTGCACATTTTATTTTGATTTAATCAATCATCTATATGTTCTGGTCTTGACTCATCTTGGGGGAAAAAGGGCTATTTTAAAAGAACCGGAAACATAGTATTTTTAATTTAAAAAATAACTTGAGAGTAATAGTCTAGTGTTTCTTTCCTTACATTTACTTTGACCACCTGCTGTTTTTTATCATTAGCTTTCCATTTTACCATTTCAAGAGATGAAAAACATTTACAATGTTTAAGTGAAGGGAATGTTGTTTTTAAAAGCGTTTTTATAGTCTTAGAAAAACAATGAGAACATTTATATAATAAGTGAATTGAATGTTCTAATTATGTTTTGAATAACGTTCTTATAACCAAACAATAACGTTTTTATAACTTAATGGGAACGTTACGGAAACGTTTTTATAACGTAAAATTGTTAGCTGGGAAGTCAGCTGTCTCCGTAATAATCTTATAATATTTGCTGTATGATCAAGTGAAAATCGCTACGCGGCATAAATGATAAAATTATTACGTAATGTATTAGCAAAAGTGCTTTTCTTCAAAACAAAAAGTTGCATCGTCAATAACGTAAGCGGTACTCCGGCTCGGAACTTTAAGTGCAAGTGTAGGCCAGCGGGGGACGAAGGACAAGCATGCTCGGTTCAAAGCAACCGTGCCTTGTGTAAGTACATCCCAATGATCAATCATTTCGACTACCAGATGAAGGCTGTAGTTCTTAATAAATTAATTCACTTAACCGTGATACACTGACAACGTCTTCTGCATTTTTATAACTCAGATCATCTGGATTCACTTTAGATAAATTTCTAATCACACTGAAGCTACATTATTATGCTAGAGAAGTCTTATTATGAGAAGAACATCTATGATCCATCAACACCCACATGCACACACACAGACAGACAGAAATGATGATGGTGAGATGAACCTCAGTGAGCTGCTCCGCCAACCGCTCCTCCGCGCCGAACACCAGCTCTTCCAGCACCCGGACAGACGCGTCCTCCTCGCCTAATGTAGCGCACAGGGCTGCGTGCGTCTGTTTTTTACAGCGCTCATCTGCCACGGGCTCCGACTTCTCGCTCAAACGCCGCTTCGTGTTCTTTCTCTGTTTTCTGACCAAAAGCTTTGACGAGTCCATAATGACCAAAAGTCAACAATCTCAACCTATTAGTGATTACAATAAACGGTCACAGCACACAGCAGCGTAAGTCCGAACACGTGAACTGAACTGAACTTCCGCTATTGATCGGAAAGCTCATTCGAAACTTTGGTGAGTCATCTGAGTCGACTCTGAGTTGAATAAAGGCTTCTAAACAAAAAAAGCACTAAATTGTCACGTCATGTAAAAGCGTCAGGGGTACAAAACCCAGTTACAACAATAAAAGTACAAAAACATAAATGTTACACAGAGAAATATTTCCTACAGCTTTTGAGTTGCAGGAAGCAAAGAAAACGAGACTTAGAACAAAACATGTTAATATATTGTACCAACCTAGCTAGAAAGAAATGCTTAGAAAATCACATTTTTACATTTTCTTAGACTTTTTGCAGGCCAAAATAAATTTATATTTCAAAAAATAAAAAACAATGTAACACAATGTTTTTTTTTGGTCAAACAGCTAGCCTATTACCGACCTTAAGTTTAGTAGTAACTTCATGTAATCAGATCGACTCAATTAGGTTTGCGGGCATTTGACTAGATACTTTAGACCAACGAATATAAATACAAACACAAGGTATAATCCCACTATACACTACATACAAAAGGCGGATTAATGTGGGTTTTGTGTGTGTGTGTGTGTGTGTGTGTGTGTGTGTGTGTGTGTGTGTGTGTGTGTGTGTGTGTGTGTGTGTGTGTGTGTGTGTGTGTGTGTGTGTGTGTGTGTCGGTTCAACTGAATCGAAGCGAAGCCTAGACGAAGTGACTCGATCAAGTCTTCATCTGTTTCTTGTGCGCTTATTGGTGGTTGGCACACTAGCAATACCGCCACTAACTGGATTGGAGTGTAGACCCGGAACACGAAATATGTACTGTATACATATTAATCACAAATATATATCGAATACAATCATGTTGCTGAATGAATCTTTAAACACCATCTTTATATCTAATTTCCATGTTTTTAAGACAGAAGATATTTAATAACAGTTTGAATATATATATATATATATAATAGCCAAGTGTAGGACAATACTCTAAATGTAATAATTACTGAACAAGCCTAAACACGTGACCAAAAGTTAAAATGATAAATATTTGTTAGTGTTGTTATGAGTGTTTAGTAATAGGTAGTTGGTTTTGAAAGTAATTACTATTACTATATGAAAAAATAGTTAACGAGTTAAAGGGAATATGCGGATAAGTAGTTATTTCTTTTACAGCCTCGAGATGGCAGTAGTGCATTACAATTTTAAAGGAGTTTCCGGAGTACCGTAATGTTCAGAATACACGGACTGCACGTCACTTTACTGTATTGATTTGTTTATAGTTTACGCTACACAAATGTATTCAGTATTTTACAATTATTCAACGTTCCTGATCTTGACAAGCTGATCATTTTCCCAGTTGGCTCGGGAAGGCATTACTTCCTCCATTGGATTTTGGACGTTGCCACAATACATACCAGTGATATTAGTTCATAAAATGTGATTGTAGCATAATGTTAAAATTTGTATTCCAACAAAACAATACATCTTTTTTACTTTTTTACCTTTAGTCATTAAACACGTTATGTTATCATCCTTTGGCATACACAGCAGTCATAATAAAGAACACATCATTTTCCATTAAACAATATACAAGTTCATACAAAATTTATAATTTTTTATTTAAAATTACTTCCCTTTAATTCATTAAAATATACATTATATCAGCATCATAGGCATACATGGCTGTCACAATAGCCATTGTAATTCAAGTCTTATTTTAATTGGTGAAACCTGAAAGCCAAACAAAAAAGACGATATTTCTTATTTACTTTAGACAATATACACATCACATAATATTACACAGTATTTATTAATAAATAGTGATACCAGAGATGTCAAAAATGACATCAAAAATGAAAATCAGTAATGACATCAGCAACATCAGTAATAACAATAACATCATTGGCAGGAATTCAGAGTTTTACGACAGGCAATTACAGTTTACGCTGCACAGTTTCTTGCCACAATATAATATTAGATTTTAATTAAAAATCAGCTTCATTGGGCATACACAGCAGTGATATTAGTCTCTAAAATGTGATTGTGATTGAGTCTTTATAATTTTTTTACGTTTATTCAATAAAACGTATTATATCATTATACAGGCATACACAGCAGTCACAATAGTCATTGTAAATAAAGTCTTATTTTAAATAATGAAACCTGAAGGCAAAACAAATAAATATTTCTTATTTGTTTTAGACCATATACAATATCACATAATATTACACGTTTGCTAGTGGTGATGCCATAAATGAGTCGTACCTGTCGCGACAGTCCTCTAGTGTCCTTCCTTGCGTACCGCAGCGCCTTCAAGCGGCTTACTAGGCGTTCCCCTCGCTGCAGATTGTAGCACGGTGACGTCACGTTTCACCTCACGTATGCATGCGCAACGTTTCGCATGTCTATAAAACGCATGCGCATTAACGTGGTGACCTCTGGTGCCTGTAATTTGTGTTGCATGGTGACGTTACGTGTTTTCGCATAACACGTCATTAAAACGCATACGCATACTTTGTTTTATTAGAGTATTCTGTTAAAGTATTGAAAAACGCTAAGGTGAAAAAAACGCAGTAAAATGTATTACAGCACATACCCATGATTTTAACCATGTCTCATCTGAGGTAAAATTGTAATCTGTGTAGTTTTTTAATTACAATTTATTAACATTCTATTAACAATCTTTTTTGTACTTTTTGTACTTTTTAAAAAACTTTTTCATAACTTTTATGATTTTTAAAATAACTTAAGTTTTATAAAACTTAACTAAGTTTTATAAAACTATATAAAAGGACTGATAGCTAGATAGGAACGTGGCCAAAAATGATCAAGAATGTTTCTAAAAATTGTAACTACTTTGAACAAGAGAACTTAAAGTAGCCTGTAGATTGTAATGTGTAAACTCTAAATAACGTGCAAGTATTATTTTACGTGTACGATGTATTATTTTACGAATTTCATTCGTTCATTGCATTCTACAAGCAGTCGCATACTATCCACCCTAAGTACTATTCAATACTATTTATTGTTGATTTTGTCCAAATTGGGACACAGGGCACGTCTGTTTCTCGTTAGCCATGGCATCATTAAATCAATCAGTGGGACACCTGTGCTTGCTTCTTTTAACAAAGAAGCGCAATTCGCGGTTCAGTGTTGGACTGAGCAAGCCTTAGGTCATTCTCCACCTGGAGCCGATTTCGCTACTTTGTTTTTAAAGCCATCAATTTTGAAAACCTGGCCTCGCACAGATAGATTGAGGCGAATTAATTTTACAGCTGTGTCAGATAACTGAGGATATTCAGACATCACTCTCAACTGCTCCCCCATGTCAACTGGAAGGTCTTTTCCTGGGCAACTGAAGGGATCTCTGACCCAAGCAAATTAACTGAAATCTTCAGTGAAATAATGCCTGAATTGTTGTTTTAGTCCCTCAACATGTTGAGCGATTGTGTTAATCAACGGAGAGATATTTATCCCTGTCTCTTGCACACAGTCTGCGAAGTTGGGAAACATGTCAATATTATTAATTAGCCGATTAATAATATTGACACAATAAAATGCATAAAACACAATAAAATGCATAAAACACAAGATGTTAGGTTAATACCTAATCAATATTTAATTACAAACAAGGTTAAGGAAGTATTATTGAAAATTATACACAGGATTTACCCAGCCACATATTATTTGGTACAATTGAAATCTGATATTGATTTTAGTTGCTCCTTTTGTATCAGTTACCCTGAAACAGTGGTACATTTATTTTGGCATTTCTCATATGTAAAACTATTTTGGCAAAATGTCTGTGATTTTATTGTACAAAATATTGATAATCATTTTGTTTTGTTATGGAAATATGTATTATTTGGTATCTTGGAGAACAGCAAAGAAAACGTCACGTTTACATGATAAATCTTATTTTTTACATGCAAAATGTGTAAGTTCTCTACTGCAAATCTTGTTTTTTCTTATAGGAAGGAAATGGAGCATTGTATTAATACTATACGATTTTCTATGTAACAAAAAGCAATTAAAATGGTGAAACTTTCTTTAGTATTTTTATATAAAAAATTGTACTTGTATACAGCCCTTCTAGTGTTTAATTGTTTATATCATGTATAATGTTTATTGTTTATATTATGTGTAATGTTTGTCATATACATGTAATTTTATCTTTAAAAAAATGTGAGACGTAGGTATATGACGTCACCGCGGTACAATCTGCAGCGAGGACTCCTTAGTGTCTGGGGAGTAGAGAAATGGTGGCGTGAAGACAGAATGGGTGAATCAGTCCTTGAAGTCTATTTGCTTGTAATTTAAGTGCATTTCGTTTAATATAACACATAATAAAAAATATTACACATATTTTTTATTACTGTAAGCACTCAGCACCTGTGTTGTGATGGACTTTGACTCAAACTGAAGTGCACTCATTCCACTACCTGAAACTCTGTTGAAGGAACCAAAGCACAAAAAAGGCAGAAATGATGATGATGATGGACGACAATGATGATGATGATGATGATAAAGGATGTGAAAGGAAAAGTGGAGCGAGTTGATAAAAGAAAAAGAATCGGTAAGCTGGAAAACAAAGTCCAGGATCTCTCCAGATATTAGAGGCAGTGGAATGTGTGCCTTTACGGTTTTCCGAACAACCAGGAGAAAATGCCAGACAGAAAGTTCTGGATATTTGTGAGGCTGTCATAACGTTTGCTGGCAACTCTCATGAGTCCGTTGATGTGGTACATTGTTTAGGGAAAGTGAGGAGCAAGAATGCCCTGTCCTCCGGTCAAAAACTTTGAGGGATTGTTCTGCAGTTTCACAGTGTGCTCTGGAAAGCTGCAAAGAACTCTCCTAATCTGGCAAAATGCCATTTATGGTTTGCAGAAGACCTGTCCCCTCAGGGTTGTGAACAGCACAACACACTTTGGCTGCTTGTTGAGAAAGCTCGGCAGCAAGGACGCCGTGCTTCGTTGGTCCAAAAGCGTACATTAATGATAAAGAACATATTTTACAGGACATGAGGGGCACCGAGTGAATAGAACTGGAGTTAGTTTACTGTTTTGGTCTGCTTTTGTCAGTGCTTTTTTGTCTTAAGAATGTGACTGTGTTTTTTACCTATAGAATATTCACTTAAAAGTCAGACATTAGAATAAGGGACTTTGAGGTACATTGGTTGTTTCTTTTCTTGGAAGACCCCAATCTTGTTTTGTTTACAAGGGTTTTTTATTTATAGGATCTCATGGGCTGACCTACTTGTTGTTACAATTCTGGTTTCATATTGTTCAGTGTTTCCAAATTTTGCTCAGTTAATGCAAAAGGTTCATGAAATGATGTTAAACGTAAAGCTATTTTTTATATGCAAAATCACTTAATACTGATTTTTGTTTTATACAATTTTAGTCAAAGCTGGAACTCTAAGCAATATAAAGCAGAGGAACTTGATATTGTTGACCAGAAGAAGTTGACCAGAAATAAGAATTGGCTGAACTTCAGAATTCATTAGATAACTTGTATATCCAAAAAGCAAAGGGTGCTTTTGTTCACTCAAGAAGGAGGTGGTTGGAGGAGGGAGAGCGAAATTCCAACTATTTTTATAGATTAGAGAAACAGCGAAATCATCTAAATTCTATAAGTAGCCCAGAAATGTCTAATTATTGTGAGTTTTATAAAGACCTTTATCGTTCCAGATACTCTCAACAGAATTTGGACTTATTCTTTAACTCCCTTGATACGGACCTTATTCCTAAAATTGGTAACATTGGCAAGAATTTATGTGCTATTTAAATTAAGGATATCTGAGGCCATTGACAAGTTAAAACTAAATAAATCTCCTGGAAATGATGGTTTGACCACAGAGTTTTATAAGACATTTTTAAATTATCTTTCACCATTTCTCCTCAATGTTTATTTAGAAAGCATTAAAAAGGGTGTTCTCCCACCCTCTGTGGCTCAGGGTGTTATAAATTTGATCCCTAAACCTCAAAAAGACCACTATCAGTTGGAAAACTGGCGACCTATTAATCTTCAAAATATTAGCCATGATTTTTGCTAAGAAGATTAAATGTGTCCTAAATTATATAATAGATCAATTAGTCAATCAGGCTTTATAACAGACTTATTTCAAACAATATTAGACTTGTTCTTAATATTTTAGATTACTCAGATATGATCCCAGATTACAGTTTTCTGCCTTTTCTTGATTTTTATAAAGCTTTTGATTCCATTGAATTTCCTTTTAATCTTAAATCCTGGATTGCCTTATCTTTTTCTGCTTCCTATGCAACTTTTAGCCATTCACATTCAATAGTAATTTGAAAAGTATCTTTGTGGCAAATCGATCAATATTAATAAGCCAACTGGCTGATGACACAACAAAAAAACTACTACTGATGTTAAAATTTGTGACATCCCTATCAAATCTTAAGTCAAATATCTAGCTATAATTATATGTACAGATCAGAGAAAGAGATCAAAGCTTAATTCTGAACCTCTTATATTCTATATAAGAATATATCTATCCAATGCAAATTAAATTCTTGGTTACAGTGTGATCTGTCAATAACAGGTAGAGTGTTGCTTTCTAAAGCAGATGGTTTATCTTGGGTTATCTATACTGCAATGATACTGGATGTTTCTGTGAAAATTTGTAGAACACTGGACAAAATTATAGTAGAGTTTGTTTAGAACTCTAAAACTCTAAAACGTTCTTGCAATAATAAATAAAAATCAGGCTTTGGGGGGTTTTGAGTTATTTTTATAGGATTTTTCCAGTCTTAATAATTTGTTAAATGGATAAAGGCAGTTTTAAACAACCCCACATCCTGTTGGAATTTTATTCCAAATCATATATTTAATTTAGCTGGAGGTTTACATTTTTGCTGTGCTGCAACTTTGACATCTCTAAAATACCTTTAACTTTATCCAGTTTTCATAAACAGGCCTTAATAAGTTGATCACTTATATATAATTACAATTTTTCTCCACATAGCTATTTTATTTGGAACAATTAAAATATTAGATTTAAAAATAAATATTTGTTTTTTTCATTATTGGTTTGATTAAAATATATTTTTTAGTCAGTCAACTTTTAGATGATCGTGGTGTCCTTTTTACTTATGAACCATAACGATGGGACAGAGACAGTTGGATCCATTCGCAACAGTTTATTAAGAGTAATCAAACAGGCAGGGTCAGGCAACAGTAACAGGTGTAGCAGGTAAACAGGCAGGGGTCAAAGGCAGGCGGCTAACAATCAAAGTAATAAACAATCTAAAGTCAGGGCAGGCAGCAAACAATCAGAATAACAATAAACAATCCAAGTAGCAACGGTTAAACCAAAAACAGTAAAAACGCTCAGAAATGTTAGCCGGGGCAAAACAAGACTTCGCAAAGTGCATTAGTTAACCTGAGGCTTATATAGCAGGATAGCAGAGTAAATGGGAAACAGGTGTGAAAGTAATCAGCCCCAGGAATGTGGCCCTATGGGAGTTGTAGTCCGAAATGGTGATTAGTACTCAGATGACGGCTCCCTCTGGTGGTTCAGAGGAGGCGGTATGGGAGCCTCCACCGTAACAGAGCATCCCCCCTGCGAACGGCTCCTGACATGAGAACGAAAGCGGCGTCAGGGCCTACCACGAGGACGAGGGGCTTTCCCGGATGGGTCAGATGAAATTCCTCTGTTAAGGTAGGGTCAAGGATATCCCCTGTTGACCCAGGACCGCTCCTCCGGACCGAACCCCTCCCAGTCTATCAGATACTGGAGAGTGCCGGCGCCTGGAATTGAGAAGTTCCTTCACTCGATAAGCCTCCTCATCCAGAATGGGGGAGGCTGTTCCCTGGGCTCTGCCTCACGGACTGGACCAACAGCGGGTTTTAGGAGGGAAACATGGAAAATGGGAGAAATACGGTAATTAGGAGGGAGATTAAGGCAGAAAGAAACTGGTAATTTGTCTGGAAATTTGGAAAGGACCGGCATACCTGGGACTGAGTTTCCTGCATGGCAACTTGAGCTTGAGATCCTTCGTGGAAAGCCACACCCACTGGCCAGGAGCATAAGCAGGACCGGGACGACAATGCTGGTTAGCTGTTGGGTCAGTTTTCTTACAGCATGCAGGAGATGAGTATGTGCCCGGTCCCATACCTCCTCACTTCGTTGTAGTCAATCTGTCACTGAGGGTAGATTAGAGGGTTCTCCTGACCATGCGAAGAGTGGCGGTTGAAATCCTAGAATACATTTGAAGGGGGTAATTCCGGTGGCTGGTTTTACCAAAGAGTTTTGTGCATATTCGACCCAGAATAAAAAAACGACTCCAATCAGACTGTCTCTTTTGACAGTATGAATGCAAAAACCTGATAATTTCCTGATTCATGCGTTCAGTTTGTCCATTTGATTGCGGGTGATAACCAGAGGTAAGATTAATGTCCACATTTAAGTGTTTGAAAAATGCAGCCCAGGCACGTGAGGTAAATTGTGGTCTGCGGTCAGAGACTATGTCTTCAGGTAATCCATAAAATCTGAATACTTACAGTATATATGAATAGTTACAGAGAAGTTCAGCAGTTTCTAGAGAGGTGGGAAGTTTGGGCAATGGGACCAGTCTGCAGACCTTAGAAAAGAATCATGATGTTACCTTGTGAGGTTGGGAGGTCTGTAATGAAGTCTAAAGAAATATGGGACCACGGTCTCTGGGGAGTTATCAGAGGTTGTAGAAGACCCGCTGGTACCTGTCTAGGAATTTAGGTGGTCTGCCATTTGGTGCAATTCTGTATGTGTTGGATGGTATCAGATGTCATTGAAGGCCACCAGAAACAATTACAGAGTAGTTGGACTGTTGCTGTCACACCAGGATGACCAGAACTGGGATTCTCATGTATTTGAGGGACTAATTGTTTGCGCAGAGAGACCAGAACAAAAAGAAGATCTTGTTGGTCTTGGTTGTTGAAGTTATTGATTCCAGTGATGATGTCCCACTGGACAGGGGCTACTAGTATCTTTTCAGAGAGAATATTGTTGAATATTGTTGTTGTTCCACAAATAGAGAGCATTGCAATAGAAATCCCTTACATATTGAAGTGTTTCCATCAAATTTGTCAGGGAAAGCCAGTCTGGGACTTACATGAGCGACTGGTGTTGTTGGAACGCTGGGAGTTGCCTGTGGCATCACCATAGTATCTCTCGGAGGTAGTTGCATTCCCTGGAGATTCTTTACGAGCTCGTCGGTGAGTGTAGTTAATCGAACAAGCTGGTGGTGATGCATACTCAACTGTGAAGTCTGGGTGGTTAACTCAGAGGTTAATCGGGAAATGGCCGTTGGATCTTCTGTTGGCAAAGTCTTCTGCAATGATGGGACAGAGACTGTTGGATCCATTCGCAGCAGTTTATTAAGTTTATTCCTGATTGGAATATATCTTTAGTCAAGTCTGGCCCTAAAGGCTCTTTTGACAACACTAACTTATTTGTTGACTAATGTTTACAATACTGTCAAACAAAGACATTCATTCAATTATTAATAGATCTCAGATTTCTTTACCTGCTTGTGTGAGTTTTTGGAATAACATATTTAGTGATATAGAATGGGAAAGGTTTTGGCTTCTTCAACAAAAATTCTTCTTATCTAATAAAGTTGTTGAAATCCCATAAATTATAAACTTGTGTAACATCACGCCAGCAGAGGGAGCCCTCACCGGAATACTGACTGCTCATGCTCCCTCTGCTGAACTCTGAACTTTGAACTATGAACTTCCTGTTTGGCAGCTATATAAACCTTGCTGCCACATGGCCACGTTGCGAAGTATTGCCAGCTTAACACCTGACTACTAAGCATTCTCTTTTACTGCCTGCTTTCCTGTGTTACCTATTGTTTGGTTCTCGTTTTCTGATTTTTGCCTAGCCCCTTTGTTTGACACCTGGATCGGACTGTTTGTTTAGATATTGATTCTCTGCCTGGATTTACGACCTCTGATTTACGTCTCTCCCTTTTGTTGTGTTGCATGGTTGGACTGTCTATGTGTATTACGACCCTTTGCCTGTACTTTCGACTTTGAATATGGATAACCCCAATAAACATCCGCAACTGGATCCTGCTTCAGCTTCTGCCTCAGCCCCCTTACAGAATACTTCGCCTACCCTCAATCCAGCGGATGTTTCACAGCTGCAAGCTGCATTTGTCTACCAGGGAGAACTATTACGCAGCTACCACGAACAGCTAGCTAACGTACAGGCATCGAATGAACTACTGCTCCAGCGACTTTGCTCTCCTCCTTCCACCACGTCGAGCACGGTAAGACTTGCTCTTCCCGATAAGTTTGATGGTTCTGCAGAACGGTGTAAAGGGTTCATTCGACAAGTACGCACTTATTTGGAATCATTGGGGGATCAGTCTCATGCTAGTTCTGATCAATGCTCTTTTATCATGTCACTATTATCTGGCAAGGCTATTGATTGGGCTGCTGCGGTTTGGGAGACGGACGAACAGTTTAGATCTTCACCTGAGTATTTTTTGCAACAACTCCGAGAAGTATTTGAATATCCTGCTGGGGGTCGGGATGTTTCGTCTCGTCTTTTACACCTTTCTCAAGGCTCACATAGTGCAGCAGAGCACGCAGTTGAATTCAGGACTCTTGCAGCTCAGAGTGGATGGAATGATGCTGCACTTAAAGGGGTGTTTCGGGAAAGCCTATGTCCCCAATTGCAGTTGGAGATGGCATGTCGAGGTGAGGAATCTTCTTTCAATGACTTTGTTAACATGACTGTTAAGATTGATAATTTGCTCAGGAACTCACCTAAACCCAAGCAAGCGCATGCATCCCACCTTATGTCACGACCTGCACTTCGGAATCCTGAGGCACCATGTGTTACCAAGCCCATGCAAGTAGGTTCTACCAGGCTGTCTGAGGACGAGCGTAGACGAAGGTTTATCAACAACCTCTGCTTTTATTGTGGTGAACCAGGTCATCATAAGTCACAGTGTCCTCAAAAGACCCGGAGGTCCCTCACAGCACAAGACCGGGTGAATGTGGACACCTTTTCACAAAATCCAGTTAAAGTCTTCACATTACCTGTACAGATTTCTACCGAAAGTGGTTCTTTTATGTTGACAGCATTAGTAGATTCCGGCGCCGCTCTCAACCTCATCAACTCGGACATCGCCCGGAAACATCAACTACCCACCATTCCATGCTTTCCACCTATCAGTATTACGGCTGTCAATAACCAACCCATCAAAGGAGGAGTTCTGGAACAGACCCGATCACTGAAAATGCAAACTGGGGTTTTTCATGAAGAGAACATCTCTCTATATCTGATCGACTCACCCAAATATGAAATAATTTTAGGAATGCCATGGCTAAGTTGCCACGATCCCCACATCTCCTGGCGCACGGGTGAGCTGACCCACTGGTCTCCATTCTGTTTTAGTCACTGTCTAACCCTTAAGCAGTCCAGTCCATGTCTGTCCACAAAGATCCCCAAGGTTTATAACGAGCTTTTGGAGGTCTTCAGCAAGGTTAAAGCCACACAGTTACCACTACATCGGCACTGGGACTGTGCTATAGACCTTCTTCCCAACATGTGTCCTCCCAAAAGCAAAGTCTACCCGCTGTCACGCCAAGAAGCACAGGCTATGGAGGACTACATCAAGGAGGCTCTGGAAGCTGGCTTTATCCGTCCTTCTACTTCTCCCGCTGCAGCCGGCTTCTTCTTCGTGGAGAAGAAGGATGGGGGTCTGCGTCCGTGCATCGACTACAGAGGCCTCAATAATGTCACTGTTAAATTCAGGTATCCACTGCCTCTAGTCCCTTCTGCCCTAGAACAACTCAGGAAGGCCAAAATTTTTACTAAACTCGACTTGAGAAACGCTTATAACCTGATACGCATCAGGGACGGAGATGAGTGGAAGACAGCTTTTCTCACCACCAGGGGGCACTACGAATACCTGGTTATGCCCTTTGGCCTTGCCAATGCCCCAGCCGTCTTCCAATCCTTCATAAATGAAGTCTTCAAAGATGTCCTCCACAAGTATGTCATCGCATATCTTGACGACATCCTAATCTATTCCCTGAATGAAGAGGATCATGTCACTCATGTCAAGAGTGTTCTTTCCAAGCTTCTCAATCACCAACTCTATGTCAAGACTGAAAAATGTGAGTTTCATGTGAAGCAGACAACATTCCTGGGGTACAACATCAGCCACCAGGGCGTTGAAATGGATGCTTCTAAGGTAACCGCCGTCACTGAGTGGCCGCAGCCCTCCACGTTGAAAGAATTGCAGAGGTTCCTGGGCTTTGCTAACTTCTATCGACGCTTCATTAGAAACTACAGTTCTATTGCTGCACCTCTCACCTCATTACTCAAGGGAAAACCCAGAAAGTTGTCATGGAACGCTTCCGCCAATGCAGCCTTCCAAAAGCTCAAGACCAGCTTCACGACGGCCCCCATCCTTAAACATCCAGATCCAGAATTCCCCTTCATTGTGGAGGTCGATGCTTCTGACTGCGGGATTGGAGCCGTGCTCTCTCAACGTCACGGACAGCCTCCCAAGCTTTTCCCGTGTGCCTTCTTCTCTCGGAAGCTAACCCCCGCTGAGTTTAATTATGATGTGGGAAACAAAGAGCTTCTGTCAATGAAGGCTGCCATGGAAGAGTGGAGACATTGGCTCGAGGGGGCAGCTCATCCTTTTCAAGTTATCACGGACCATAAGAACCTTGAGTATGTCAAGTCTGCTCGACGTCTGAATTCACGCCAGGCAAGATGGTCTCTGTTCTTTTCACGATTCCATTTTACAGTTACTTATCGTCCAGGCTCCAAGAATAGCAAGGCAGATGCACTATCCAGGCGCCATGATCCCCCACGACAGAACTACAATCCTGAACCTATCCTAAGTCCAGCCTTGTTTGTTGCTCCGGTCAACTGGGACATAATGGAGGAAATTCACCAGGCCGTCCTCACAGAACCATCACCACCGAACTGCCCCCCCTCCAAACAATATGTTCCCCAGACACTACGTCACCGGGTCATCCAGTGGGTCCACACATCACTCAGCACGGGACATCCCGGCATTTCACGAACCCTTAAACTTGTGCAGAATTCCTTCTGGTGGCCTTCAATGACCAAAGATGTGGCCAATTATGTCAAGTCTTGCTCCATCTGTGCCCAGTCCAAGACTCCCAGGGACCTGCCGACGGGACTTCTACAGCCTCTCCCGATTTCCCAACGACCTTGGTCTCACCTCTCCATCGACTTCATCACTGACTTACCCCTGTCTGATGGTTACACCACAATTCTGGTCATCGTCGACCGCTTCTCCAAAGCCTGTCGTCTGGTTCCATTAAAAGGATTACCTACTGCCATGGAGACTGCTCAAGCCATGTTCCACCATGTCTTTCGAAACTATGGTCTACCTGAAGACATTGTATCAGATCGAGGAACTCAGTTCACCTCTCAGGTTTGGAAATCCTTTTGTAACCTTTTAGATATCAATGTGAGTTTAACCTCTGGCTATCATCCGCAGTCAAACGGTCAGGTGGAGAGGCTGAACCAAGAGATTGGCAGGTACCTGCGGACTTACTGCAGCCGCGAACAACATCGCTGGGCTGAATTTCTCCCTTGGACCGAGTATGCCCAGAACTCACTCACGCACTCCTCTACAGGACTCACGCCATTTCAATGTGTGCTGGGTTACCAGCCTCCCCTGTTCCCGTGGTCAGGAGAACCATCGTCTGTGCCTGCTGTTAACGACTGGATTCGTAACAGTGAGAGGGTGTGGGACAGTGCCCATGTACGGCTTCAACGCGCTGTGAGGAGGCAGGAGATTAACGCTAACCGTCACCGTCGCCCACACCCTCCATACCAACCTGGACAAAGGGTCTGGCTCTCCACGAGGGATCTCAAGCTACGTCTGCCGAGCAGGAAGCTCTCTCCCAGGTATGTTGGCCCATTTAAAATCATAAGACAGATTAATGAGGTCACTTACCAATTAGAGCTTCCTGCTGACTACCGCATCTCTCCTTCTTTCCATGTGTCACTCCTCAAACCTTTCCACCGGGACGCTGACCCCGAGGCCATATTGCAGGAGCCACCGCCACCGCTGGACATTGGCGGAACGCCGGCCTACAAGGTGAACGTCCTGCTTGACTCACGGCGAAGAGGGGGTCAGTTACAATACCTGGTGGATTGGGAGGGATACGGCCCAGAGGAGAGATCGTGGGTAGCGGCAGGGGACATTCTGGATCCTCGCTCACGGAGGAGTTTCATCGAGCCAGACCTGACCGTCCAGCACCACGTCCACGGGGACGCCCACGTAGAGCACCTGGAGGTGCTCCTAGAGGGGGGGGTTCTGTAACATCACGCCAGCAGAGGGAGCCCTCACCGGAATACTGACTGCTCATGCTCCCTCTGCTGAACTCTGAACTTTGAACTATGAACTTCCTGTTTGGCAGCTATATAAACCTTGCTGCCACATGGCCACGTTGCGAAGTATTGCCAGCTTAACACCTGACTACTAAGCATTCTCTTTTACTGCCTGCTTTCCTGTGTTACCTATTGTTTGGTTCTCGTTTTCTGATTTTTGCCTAGCCCCTTTGTTTGACACCTGGATCGGACTGTTTGTTTAGATATTGATTCTCTGCCTGGATTTACGACCTCTGATTTACGTCTCTCCCTTTTGTTGTGTTGCATGGTTGGACTGTCTATGTGTATTACGACCCTTTGCCTGTACTTTCGACTTTGAATATGGATAACCCCAATAAACATCCGCAACTGGATCCTGCTTCAGCTTCTGCCTCAGCCCCCTTACAACTTGCTAAATTTAACAATAGTATTTCCCAAAATTGCTCCTTTTGTCTTCAGTCTGAGAAAGCATTCATTTATTTTGGGACTGTGCTTATTGTAAAATGTTCTGGGTTGACTTTTCCAATTTTGTTAAAAAATATATTTATATCCAAGCTTCTGTATAACCCCAAAGATATGTTTTTTGGTTACTCTTTAAATTTAGACACTTTTCACTGTAAATTTATTATTAATTTATTACTATTTCTTGCTAAATTTTACATTTATGAATGTAAAATTTCAAAGAAAAAATCTTTATTTTTTTATTTTCAGAAACAAATTTGTATTTGATGTGTATGTAAACTCTTTAAGAAACTTTATTAATTCTATTGCATGTCTATCTATGACTCTTTCGTGGTGTCATGGTATCAAGTCATATAAGCTAACATAGTATGCTGTGGATTGGTATATGTAGCCCTCATTGTTTACTGTTCTTGTTTTGTCTTTATAATTATAAGCCAACATATTGTTATTGTATTTAAGCTTATTATTATGTTGGCTTGAAAGTATTATTATTATTATTCTGAGACCCTGATTTTCTGACTGGTACTCCTCCTACAGCTTTCATGCTACACCCACCAAATTTTCCAAAGACCTTCAGGGTGTTCCCACTCGCGTTGCTATGCTTTTCTAACAGATCCAACTTTCGGAATTTTCGTAGTAGGCTTCCAAACAGGTCCGATTTGCCATTGACCTACATTAAAGGAATTTTACAAATACTTACTTGCCAGAAAGACTCACATGACCAGCCACATTGAAACATGCTGGTATCATACCAAAACATTTTAGCATCGTGTTAAAACATGCTAGCATTATGCTAATTAATGGTAAAACATGCTAACACCATGCTAAAACGTGCTAGCATCAGGCTATAATGTGTTAATATAATGTTAGTTGATGTTAATACATGCTAGCATCATGCTAATTAATGTTAAAACATGTTAGCTTCATGCTAATTGATGCTAAAACATGCTAAAATCATGCTAGATTGTTAAAACGTGTTTGCATTGTTAAAATATGCTAAAATCATGTTACATAATGTTAAAACGTTAACAATATAGTAAAATATGTTAAACTAGGTCAGACATTCTTTAACACAATGGTGACTAAAGTATTTCATACCAATATACACTTTTCAGGCTGGGCTTTTTCAAGCCAACATAAAGTTTGCCCTCAAACTTTACTATCTTGCTGTATATATTGTTCTTTTATTGCATAATCATTTTTTTTAAACTCGTTGGTGTCCAGTTTCCCTCATTTATTTTAATACAGTGGTGAATACTGTAATAAACACAATGGTGCCTCTCAGCTAAAACATCTCTGGCTGTTTGTAGTGCTCTTCTTTTAGAAATATGCTTAAGTAGTGTTTCTCACAAGGTCCCAGCAAACATGCCTGTGTGGGCCCACTGCTGGTAAGTGTGGGTTTACTGTGGGACAGTTTGGGCAGGACAAGCCCACACTAAACCCCAAGTGGGTTTTTGCCCTTGTGGGCCAACCCACTGTGGGTTTGCCCACAAAAAAAACACACGGGCCCCATATGGGTTAACCCATGCGGGACCCATGTGGTTTTGCCCTTTTGGTCCCCCATGAGGGTTTTCTGTGGGCAAGCCCACACAGGCCTTGTGTTTTACTATTGAAAGAATAAATATAATGGATAATGGCAGTCAGAAGAAATAAACCTTTTTTTGCCCAGGTATAATTTTTCACTTTCAGGTATCACTTCTTAGATTATTTCATTAAAATAAATGCATTAAAAAATGAAAAATATAAACACTTTGGTACTCTAAACTCTTTGTGTGAAAAGCCCGCGAAAGTACCTGGCAACAGATATATAAGCTAAGGTCTGAGGTAACTGCCACCACAGCCAGAGTCAGACTCCATTCTAAAGACAGGACACCACTTGACAGAAGGTTTTTCTAAGATAAAGAATTTTTAAAACTATTTTTATTTAATTTTAAAACTATCTATTTTATTTAAATTTATTTTAAAATGTATGCCTTTATTACAAATATCAATTACAATTGAGAGTAATTCAATGTATACAAATACAAATCTTGAATAAGTACAAACGGTCAATTCAATTGTATTTATATAGTGCTTTTTGAAACGTTACTTTGCTGCAAAGTAGCTTTACATATAATTAAAAAGAATTCTAATAAAGAACAGATCAAATGTCAGACGTTCAACAAAAAATATATGGTATTATTGCAAATAATTTGTGAGATATATTAATAAGACTAACCAGCCATCCTAGGTTTATAGTAGGTTTTAAAAAAATAAATTAAAAAAGGGGTGACTGAACCGATAAAACTACAAAATCATTAAGCACGATATGCTGTTCCAGCTAACATGGAGATGGCATTTAAAAAGATAACATCTTATGGGACAGGGGTATAACTGATTTGCAATAGTACCATGAAATATATACAATAAAAACCTGAAAATTACACAATAAAAGAGAATGGGAGACAATTTGAGACAAAGGAGTAGCAAAATCATTTCGCTAGAAGCAATATTAACAATTTACAAAACCCTAAGCTAAGTTAGATGTCAGCGGTCTCCTAGTAAGCAAGTCAACAGGGCGACAGTGGCAAGGAACCAAAACTCCAATGGTGTATAGCTGGAGAAAAACCTTGGGGGAAACCAGGCTCAACCAGGAGGGCCAGTTCTCCTCTGGCACGTTAAAGCTGCAATTTGTAACTTTCTTGGATACGGGCAGAAAGTTGATTATAATGATTTATAAATATTTATTAAAAAGAAACTGTCAGGTCTGAGTACATCTGACAATGTCAGGCAATGAGTGCTACCAACAGAAATAGTTACAAGCGTAATGCGTAATGTTAAAAATAGAAGCATAATGTTACTAATTACAGCTATAACAGCACACTGCTGTGACTATGCAGGGTATAGAAACTATCAAAGTATAGACAAAGTATAGAAACTATCTAGGCTGAAGGTAGGTAGGTTTATAATGATAAGTTTACTAAAGAAGTCGGTAAAATCCCGATGATCTATAGTGAACAGTGCAGCTTCTCACAAAGGGCACTAGCGTAGTGTTATGGTGGAGGCTACCTCCCCTACCCAACTACCTCCTCACCAGTCAATTGCCTGTGCCATTGATCTCGTCCCCAGAGCCACGCCTCCTAAAGGTCGGCTCTTCCTTTTGTCACAGCCCGAGTCAGACGCCATGAGAGCTTACATTGAAGAGGAATTAAGTAAGGGTTTCATCCGACCATCCAACTCACCTGCAGCAGCCGGCTTCTTCTTTGTCAAAAAGAAAGATGGAGATATTTGACCGTGTATTGACTATTGCAGGAAGAACAAAGTTACAATCAAGTTCCGCTATTCGCTACCTCTTGTTCCAGTGGGTCTTATATAACTGAGGCAGGTCAAGTACTATACTAAATTAGATCTTCAAAGTGCCTACAGTTTGATTTGAATTAAGGAAGGAAATGAGTGGAAGACGGCTTTCTCAACATCCACGAGTCACTACGAAAATCTAGTAATGCCATTTGGATTAGCTTACAGTTCCTCGGTATTCCAGTCTTTTATGAATGACATCTTACATGATATGTTGGACAAATGGGTAATCATCTACATTGATGACATCCTGATTTTTTCAAACACGCTGGAGGAACATACTTTACACGTCAGGTCGGTGCTCAAAAGTTTGATCGAATACCAGTTGTATGCCAAAGAAGAGAAGTGTGAGTTTGACCGAACTAGTACCTCATTTCTGGGCTACATCATTAGTCAAGAGGGTGTCGTGATGGATGATAAGAAGGTGCAAGCAGTGGCCTCAATGGCCTCAACCAAACACTGTTGAACAATTGTAATGATTCCTGGATTTTGCCAACTTCTACAGGCGTTTCATATGCTATTTCAGTACTGTGGCAGCACCCCTAACCGCATTAACTAAACGTCAATCATCCAAATTTGTTTGGACATCAGAAGCACCAACCTTTTCGGACCTTAAGAACCGTTTCACTTCAGCCCCAATTCTCAAGCACCCAGATCCCGATCGATCTTTCATCGTCACGGTAGATGCTTCCAATACTGGAGTGGGAGCTGTACTTTCACATCGCCATGGCTCCACCCAAGATGTTTCCCTGTGCCTTTTTTTTCCAAGTTATCCTTGGCCGAGCAGAATTATGATGTGGGTAATCATGAACTCTTAGCCATGAAATTTGCATTAGATGAATGGAGACACTGGTTAGAGGGGGCATCTCACCCTTTTATTGTTCTAACTGACCATAAGAATCTTGAATATTTACGCACCACCAAAAGACTAAACTCTAGGCAGGCTCAATGGGCATTGTTTTTTACTCGATTTAACTTCACTGAAACCGATCGTCCAGGAACACCAAAGCGGATGCACTATCCCGTCAGACGGACAAGATCTTGGATCCAGCTTCACAAGACAATATTCGCCCTGAAAAGTTACTAGTGGCCCCTGTCCAGTGGGACATCATCACTGAAATCAAGGAGAACCCTTCAATCTACCCTCAGTGACAGATTAGCTACAACGAAGTGAGGAGGTATGGGACTGGGCACATATTCATCTCCTGCACACAGTAAGAAACAGACCCAGCAAGCTAACCAACACCGTTGTCCCAGTCCTGCTTATGCTCCTGGCCAATGGGTGTGGCTCTCCATGAAGGATCTCAAGCTCAAGTTGCCATGCAGAAAACTCAGTCCCCCTATTCTGGTTGATAGTGAGGAGGCTTATAGAGTAAAGGAACTTCTCGATTCGTGGCACTTGCCAGTATCTGGTAGACTGGGAGGGGATCGGTCCGGAGGAGCGGCCCTGGGTCAACTCTGGGGATATCCTTGACGCTACCTTAACAGAGGAATTTCATCGGACCCATCTGGATAGGCCGGCCCCTTGTCCTCGTGGTAGGCCCCGACGCAGCTGTCCTCATGTCAGGAGCCATTCGCAGGGGCGGGGCTCTGTCACGGTGGAGGCTCCCATACCGCCTCCTCCGAACCACCAGAGGGATAATAAAAAAATATTTTAAAAGGTCCAGTTTTTTCCCTGGTTGTTGCTTTAGAACATGATCTATTCATTAATGAAAAACAGTACGTTAATTCATATAGTATGTAATGTCTGACTATTAATATTTTTTCTTTTTGTTTTTGTGTCAGTTGTGTCAGCAGCAGCTAAATAATGCACCCCAACGGCTATTTTGAGAGTCAACTCAGAGAGCATCTTTGGTTTTGTAAGTATATTTTTTGACAGGCACTTATTTGCAGGTAGATCAATCTTAGCTTCATCATGTAGCGAGTCATCAGTAATGTCTTAATGAACAACTTAAAACATTACATTATCCAGTGAAGGCCATTTAAACATATTAAACATTAATTATATATTTTTACAGAAGCAAGGCCAACGTAAGGAGGAAGCCTGCTAAAGTGCTATGGTACGTTGATTTCATTAAATACCAAACATTTGTTTTATAAGTTGCTTTTGATAAAAGACACAGCTAAATAAATAAATACATTTAAATGAATAAGGTTTTGTCATTTTCATTACAGTTTCATTATAACTGTTATGTGAATATACTAATGTATTACTGCCTTAATTAGGCAAAGTATTTGGCAACATTTGGAGGTCCAAGCCCATCCTCCAATACAAGGTGCATTGTGCCTTGTCCACGTGCTGACCACCACACTGGCCCAGCAACTGTGTTGGAAGGGTTTTGACCAGAAGCTGGCTTTTGGGCAGATGCTGGTCTGCAAAGCAGTTACAGGTACAGTATGTAGTGTTTATATATGATAAGTCCTTAAAATGAGAATTTAAAAATAAAAAGGGGAAGGAAAATTCAGTATTCAGTAGTATTACAATGTTACCTGTACCCAGATATCCTCATTTGTTTGTCATCAAAGGTCCACTGGATGACACACTTTGAGTAATTCTGCAGTTTTGACAGTTCCAGGGCTTTTGTTACAACTACAGATTGTACTGTATATTGTTTAAAAATAAATATATTAAAATAGTAACGATTTATTCATTATCACTATGTGAATACACTCCAATCTGGCACAATCCTGATTTTCAATTGCATAATAAACCTATCCACTTTTCATCATGGTAGCAGGGGTGGACTGGCAATCTGGCAGACAGGGCATTTTCATGCTGGGTCAATGTACTTTTTGAGCCAATACATCTTATACTATTTCTATCTAATCATCCCATAAAACTCGTATATCAGCAGCCCATTCTTTTTCTGATTAATTCATTGATGGCACTGGGGTCTTTGTGATGGTTTAATGTATCTGACAAAAAAGTCAGTGACTGTTTTTTTTCCAGACAGACCAGCCCATGAGACATTAATCAGCAGCCCATTGGTTCATTTCTTAATTGACATTGGGCTGACTCAATCACATCTTTAAACAACAACTCAAAATGTGTCAAAAAAAACATGTTTTCTGCTGCAGCAGAACCTTCATCAGCTCCTGTGGCTGATGAAGGCCACAGGAGCTGATGAATATGTCTGTTCTTATTCCCTTCACCAAGATTTAAGAGTATCCAAATCCAATTCGTATATATAAGACAGTGAAATAACCTTCAAAGGCTTTTCCTCGCATCCTCTCGTAGTGAGTATGGGTATATGGATAAATGTTCTTCATATTTTGGGGTCCTTAATTGGCATCATAAAGTTTGAAAACCCCTGGCGCAGGGTATAGTGATGGTCACTTTCAGGAAATGACCTAAAATGATTCAGAACTTCAGCCCCTCCCACCAGCCCAGTCTTTATATTCACACTGCACATGCTCTTCCGCCTCCTGTTCGTCTCTCCGTCCATACGATCCACGTGTATTTAAGCGCATCGGTAAGGTGTGTGCTATATTTTTTATATACGTATTTGTGCATGTGTCTAGCCGCTTTGCATTGCGCAGTTTTTTCTCAGGTCCTTAAATGTTCGCTTTAAAATTTTCTCAATTGACGTAGATGACGAATGACTCTTTGCTGATGAAAAAATACAGGCTTCCTTTCCTAGCGGCTAATAGTAACAACCACGCTCGTGGGCTGCGCCGTGACCGCGCGAATATCCGCTACATTATAAAGATTAGTCGTGATTTTAGCACGAGCAACACTGAGACAAAAGCGTAACCTGTTTGTTACCTGTATGGTGAACTTGCATATAGACATAGTTTATAAACATGTCCGAAATGTTCTTCAGTGAGCAGTAGCGTGTGTAGGAATGAGAACGTGCCGCTAATATGGCTGCTGCTGTCTGTCTCAAGTTTAGCTGTTTTGAGCACAGCAACTCGGTTATTAGAGTGTGAATACAGCGTGTTTCAAAGCATGTTAAAGTAATTATTCAGTGTTTGAGGTAAGGGAAGATGGGATAAGATGCATATGTTAATGTAGACACTGTAACGTAGATTTGTAGGCTGTGAGATTTTTAATATTTTTATTTTGAAAGAGAAGATACAGTTACGGAAGACCCCAGTGGTTTATCATTTCTGGTGTTATTTTTTTAATAGTTTGTATACATATATAGGCTAATGCTAAGTGCACTTTAGCTTTGTTGTTTTGAGACCAAGTTTTATGCACTTGGCACAAGCAATTTTTGTAAATGTAAATGCACTATATCCCTTAAGGATAATGTTCCCTGCTTACAATGTTCTTTCTTTCATTAGTGCTATGGCTGCAAAAACAGAACGCACCTTTATTGCCATTAAACCTGATGGCGTTCAGAGAGGTCTCATTGGAGAGATCATTAAGCGTTTTGAACAGAAGGGCTTCCGACTGGTGGCAATGAAGTTTCTTCAGGTTTGTTCACAGAAGTAAAAGGGAACACAGAGTTGATTTATTTGTCAGCAATCGCACCTAACCATGTTCAGTGCATTTTACCTTTTAAAACCTTGCTTCATTTCTAGAGAGGTGATTTCTATTTAGCTTAATTAAACTTAAAGGAATAATTCACCCAAAAACAAAAATCAGGTGCATACCATCCTAAATGCATTCCTTTCTTCAGCTGAACAAAGCTTTTAATAAAAAATATGCCATTATGTGTCCTAATACTGACTTGAAAGTGTTGATCCTTAAAACGCATGCAGCCATCATAAGTGATAGAAATAACTACTGGATTAAGATCTTCCATATAGAACCATGAGGTTTGACTTTATTGTTGTGCTGCTATATGTTGGTGGTAATTTGTGTTTTTGATTTTGCTAAATAAGTTCAAATATTAATCATTTTAAATATTTGTTTCTCTTCCCAAGTCGTTTGAGTTCACTGTCCCATTTCTTTCTATTATGTGCACCTACAGAATCAGATTTTTTTTTTGTAATGTTCATTTGTGTTTGGTTGAAGAAAGAGATAGATGTATCTGACTATGTGAATAAGAGAATTCTTGTTTTTGGTGTACTATTACTTTAAAGAAATGTAAATTGTTTTTTACACTCTGCTGATAGAATTACTGAATGTGTACATTTATACACTGCAATTGCAGTGTATTTTTCAACACCACTTAACTGTAAAATTAGAAACATCTGCATTTTTCATTAGTTTAACCTGTAAATGCAAATAAGCTGAATGTTGTCTGGCTGTTATATTGCAGGCCTCCGAGGACTTGTTGAAACAGCATTATATTGACCTTAAGGACAGACCTTTCTACCCTGGACTTGTCAAATACATGAACTCTGGACCAGTGGTTGCAATGGTAAGTCCTTTTGGCCTTTACACCTACTTATGTGTTTGGAAAATGTTTGAAAATGTTGTAATGCTTGCTGTGTTTAGGTGTGGGAGGGTCTTAATGTTGTCAAGACTGGAAGGGTGATGCTTGGCGAGACCAACCCTGCTGACTCCAAACCTGGCACCATTCGAGGGGATTTTTGTATTGAAGTGGGCAGGTGAGTTTGGGGTGGTTTTCCAGCCCCTGTGTAAACGTTTTGCTCACCCATGTGGTAGGTTATGGCATTTAAATGTTATTTGATGATGGTGATTTGTAAATTAAGTGAGGTCTTAATACACAACTAGAACCACACATTCTGTGTATTTCATATTCTCTGCTTTCTATCTTTTTCTGTTGCGTTTTCTTCACTTTGAATAGTTTCTACACTTATTTGTATGTTTGCCGTATGTCTACTGTTTGCTCTAAAATATGTTTTCTGTGAAGCTGCTTTGCAGCTATAGAAATAAATTAAAATTGAACTGGACAATGTGCATTAGATTCATGTCACGAATGCAATGCTAGGCATGTTCATTGTAGATCGCTTTTATCATGTCCAATGTAGTTGTTACAAAACTTACTGTAATAGGCAAAGGCAACAATTAAGATGATATTTTGTGATTTCAGGAACATCATTCATGGTAGTGACTCTGTGGACAGTGCCAACAAAGAGATCAGCTTGTGGTTCAAACCTGAAGAACTAGTGTCTTTTAAGAGCTGTGCGCAAGACTGGATCTACGAATAAACTCTGCCAACTCGTGCTTATATGGTTGAATCTATGCACTTGCTGCTGACAAGTTTCGATCTGTTCTTGTCTGGGGCACTTTGAATAAATAAGTCTTTGATTTCTTACTGGAGTGCTTATTCAAACATCTAACAGATTTCCATGCACAAAACTTAGATTTTTAAAATGCTGCATTGACACTGTCTGCGTTAAGCCACATTTAGAAGTTTACTAGGTGTTCACTATCGTTTCTGTTGGAAGACTATAGAAACTGCTGAAACTTGCCCTCTGTCAGAAACTGAGAAACAGTTATTTGGGTAGTTTTACCACATAGTTGTGTAGAATAAACAATTGACTTTTGGAATCCCCTACGTTAATATCAAATCAAGTTTGTCACATCAGCTCAACACGTGTAGAGGTGAGTGGAAATCTTCAGTGTGACTCCTGACAGTGCAATAGAGTATGTAAAACAGACATGTAACAGTAGCAGAAAAAAAGTACACAACATGTAGTGTATATACAATAACAAAATGGACAGAATATACAAATTTACAATATACATATGCACATGGACATCTTGTAGTGTACTTAATCTGTACAAATATGTAACAATTTACATTTTTACACACTGTACATTTACATATGTGTTTATATACGTGCATGCATATGCACAGTAAATAATCTCAGAAGTTAAAAGACCTCTCACCATGGCAGGCTTTGCTTACCGTCAAACATCTTTAATTTCATAGGATCAAACTTTGAGAGATTTGCACTGGCTGGAACTTAAAACTGAAGTTCCCCCATTAAAAATCAAGCTGCGTTATTCAACGTTTCTTGTGTCAGTCTTCCTGTATTGTAATGGATCTTTTACAGATGCTTTCCTATAGTTTGTAAATAGATGTTCTGAAATATTTGGAGTATCTTTTTCCCACTTGTTTAAACGATATTGGCTCATTTTACCCCACTCTTATTTGTCCATTTTTCAAACGGTTAATTATCATTTGATCCTATAAAATTTTTCCTTTGTATCTTTCAGCAATTATATCTGTATTATCTATAAGAGTTCATTGGTTCTCTTAACACTCGTATTTCTTTTGAATATTTTCTGTCTCTTACACAAACTCGCTGGCACAGCGTGTCAGACTCATTTGATTACTTCAGTGACTCTGGCCAGTCTCTCTGTATATGGTAAAGAAACCCACAAACAGCCACATAATACATGAATACAGAAATACAGATATAAGACAAGGCACATTTTAACTCAGCAAAAGGTTCAAACATTCTGAGGTGAGATTTAGTTTGAAAGTTATGAATGTGAATGTACTCATTGTGTTTATCTGACAAACTAATGAAGTTCAAATTCTCTGCTTCAGCAGGAAAAAAATTTCAGCGTTTTTGACAGCTAACAGTTAGAGCCAAACTAACATGGTCAAAATACAACAAATAGATGATCCAGCAATCAAGGCAAAACAGTAAGAAACAAGTCTAATAACAGACAAAGTAGTTATACACAAGTAGATATATGAGCCAGAACATGAAACAGTGGGGTGGGTAATACTGCCAAACATCACAATGAATGTGTGAGACAGCATGGCTAATCAGTGCATTAAAAATGTGATAAATCTTCCTCTGAAGGGCACGTCAGAATGAGAACAGTCATGGTCTCCATATTGAAGGGTTGTTCCAAACCGAGGTGCTTAAAACTTTACACTTTAATGGGCCCTTCAGTAGGAAGGATTTCTGACAGACACTTTGCTCCCATGATTCATTGGATTCATTGCGCAGATTCTTAGAAACCCTTTGAAGGTATTAAGACATAGGGATGAGCCTTTCAGAAAGAACAAAGTTCCGTATTCAGGAAGTGGCTCCCTCTGGTGGTTGGATAAATATTTTGGCTTTTATCACTACTGATGTAGGTCTTGCTTCTGTAACAATATTATAAAAATTAAACATTTGAGCCAGAGACCACTGGTTGAGTTGACACTGAATGATCCTTTTTGTGTTTTCGGGCTAAGGAACAACATCATGTTTGTACAACATCAGAAAAATTCGGCCCTAGCTCCTTGTCCAGGCCCTTGTCATTTCAAGACTGGACAACTGCAATGCTCTGCTGGCTGGCCTTCCAACACGGGCACTCAAACCACTACATCTGATTCAGAATGCAGCAGCTCGACCAGTCTTCAAGGTACCTAAAAGGGCCAATGTCACATCTATCCTCATTGCCTTTCACTGAAATTTACATGGGCTTGTAAACATACATGAGTCTTTTTGTGGGATTATGTACCCTCAGTTGTAAAAAGTGTCTAGTGCACATAGAGGAGAGTGTGTTACTACAGGTGGTCTGTGCGGCCAAATCACCTGTGTGTAGCACACTCAGAATTGCACAAGGGAGAAATAAAAAAAAATATATATATATATATAAGAGGTATGAGGTTTTTCAGAGGGGGCCGTGCTTGAGTTCAGGGCTCTCACAGCCTGGGGGAACAAGCTGTTGAGCAGTCTGGCAGTGCGGGCTCTGATGCTCGCGTTTTTCCTGACGGCAGGAGCTGGAAGAGACTGTGTGAGGGATGGGTGGGGTCCTTTACGATGCTGGTGGCTTTGTTGGAGCATCGTGAAAGGAAAATGTCCAGGATGGAGGGGAGAGGGGCACCAATAATCTTTGCAGCTGTGTGCTGGAGGGTCTTGCGGTCTGCGGCGCTGCAGTTCCCATACCAGACAGTGATGCAGCTGATCAGCACACTCTCAATGGTTCCCCTGTAGAACATGGTGAGGATTGTTGGAGGGAGACTTGCTCTTTTCAGCCGGCGGAGAAAGTGTAGGTGCTGTTGTGCCTTTTTGGAGAGTGACGTGGTGTTGGTGGTCCAGGTGAGATCCTCTGTGATGTGCACCCCCAGGAATTTAGTGCTGCTGACTCTCTCCACAGTCGAGCTGTCGATGGTCAGTGGGGGGTGGTCAGTGGAGTTTCTCCTGAGGTCCATCACAACCTCCTTTGTCTTCTCCACATTGAGGGACAGGTTGTTCGTGCCACACCATGCCGCTAGCTGTGCCACTTCCTCTCTGTAGTGCGTTTCATCGTTGTTGCTGATGAGACCTACCACCGTTGTGTCATCAGCGAACTTGATGATGTGGTTGGAGCTGAACTTGGCAGTGCAGTCGTGGGTCAGCAGTGTGAAGAGCAGTGGGCTGAGCACACAGCCTTGTGGGGCACCTGTGCTCAGTGTGGTAGTGCTCGAGGTGTTGTGGCCGACACGGACTGACTGGGCTCTTTCAGTTAAAAAGTCCAGAATCCAGTTACAGAGAGAGTTGTTAAGGCCCAGCAGGTGTAATTTATTAATGAGCTGTTGTGGGATTATTGTGTTGAATGCTGAGCTGAAGTCAATGAACAGCATTCTTACATAAGTGTTCTTCTGGTCTAAGTGGGTAAGAGCCAGGTGGAGGGTGGAGGAAATTGCATCATCCGTAGAGCGGTTTGGACGGTATGCAAACTGGAGCGGGTCGAGTGTGTTGGGGAGGCTGGTTTTTATGTGATTCATGACTAATCTCTCAAAGCACTTCATCATGATTGGAGTCAGTGCTATGGGACGATAGTCATTCAGACTGGACACAGGTGATTTCTTAGGTACCGGTATGATGGTTGTGGACTTGAGACACGTGGGGACGACTGCCTGGCTCAGCGAGATGTTGAAGATATCTGTTAGGACATCTGTCAGCTGTGCAGCACAGTCTCTCAGTACACGGCCAGGTATGTTGTCAGGACCCGTAACCTTGCGTGGGTTAATCCTAGACAGGGTCTTCCTCACTACGGCTGGAGACAGACAGAGCGCCTGGTCGGTGGGAGGTGTGGGCAGTTTTTGTGCAGGTGTGTCATACTGCATTTCAAACCGTGAATAAAACTGGTTAAGTGCATCTGGAAGGGATGTGTCGTCATCACAGGCCTGTGGCAGGGGCTTGTAGTCAGTGATGGTCTGAATGCCTCGCCACAGGCTCCGTGAGTCTCTGCTGTCTGTGAAGTGGTTATTGATTTTTTGTGCATATGACCGTTTTGCATTCTTGATGCCACAGGACAGGCTGGCTCTTGCTGTTTTTAGGGCTGCTTTATCTCCTGATCTGAATGCCTCATCTCTGGTCTTTAGCAGCCCACGAACCTTTGCCGTCATCCACGGCTTCTGGTTGGCACGTGTGGTGATGGTCTTTGTTACTGTCACATCATCAATGCACTTCTTGATATATGCACTCACTGTTTCAGTGTACTCATGCAGGTCGGTGCTGTTGTTGTAGGTGGCTGCCTCTTTAAACATGCTCCAGTCTGTAGTCTGAAAGCAGTCCTGCAGTGCTGAGGTAGCATCATCCGGCCAGACTGTGATGAGTTTTTGAACCGGTTTGGTGATTTTTAACAGTGGATTGTATGCTGGGATTAGCATAACAGAGATGTGATCGGAGTACCTGAGGTGGGGGCGGGGTTCAGCCCTGTACGCGTCTTTCTGTGTTGTGTAAACAAAGTCCAGTGTGTTATTTCCCCTTGTAGCAAAGTTCACATGTTGGTAGAACTTTGGCAAGACTGTCTTTAAGTTTGCGTGGTTAAAATCTCCGGCTATGATGAAAAAGCCGTCGGGGTTGTTTGTTTGTTGATCGCTGATGGCGCTGTACAGTTTGCGAAGCGCGTCCTTAGCGTTTGCACACGGGGGGATGTAAACCGCGACAATAACAATGGCCGTGAACTCCCGCGGCAGATAGAACGGTCTGCACTTCACAAACATCACCTCCACCAGTGACGAGCAGTGTGTAGTCACTACCGCAGCATTATTACACCATTCTCTGTTGACGTACACACACAAGCCGCCCCCGCGAGTCTTACCAGACAGTAATGCATCCCTGTCCGCTCAGTAGCAGGTTAGTCCATGCAGCTGAATGGCGGAGTCCGGGATGTTGTCGTTTAGCCATGTTTCAGTGAAAACAAACACACAGCAATCCCTTGACTCATGCTGTGTAGACCGACTGAGTTGAATTGAGTCCAGTTTATTTAACAATGAGCGAACGTTTGCGAGCGTTAATGATGGGATCGCTGGTCTGGTGGGGTTAGCCCTTAGCCTAGCTCGTACACCCCCGCGCTTGCCACGTTTCTGTCCCCTCTCACAGCGCCGGCGGCTTGTGCGGGTAGCATCAGTGGACGGGGCCGCGGTCTCAGGGTTCGGCTTCAGCAGCAGGCAGAGGCCTCGTAGCTTCTCGGTAGTCGCCGGCGAAAGCTGATGTTTGTATGCACTACCGATTTCCAAAAGGCTCTGGCGATCATATTTGTGTTTCCGAGCGTTTATCTGATGATTTTGCGGAGAAATTAAACTGTTTGAAGACGAAGAGACGAGACTAACAGACATAAAAACACCATCTTTTGGACCCGGAGTAGCCACTGCGTCCATCCTTGTGCAAACGTCCATCCTACGACCCCAACCGAGCATAAGTGAAAGTGACATATTTTGTCAGATATGGTAACTGAATTGAATTGAACCAGCAACCTTCTGATTACAAGCACAAATCACTAATCAGAAGGCCACAATTGCCCCAGCAATAAACTGTATGTTTGCCTACATTGAACAAAAATATAGAGATGCGCTTAGCCAAAACCACGGCAGAAAGCAGTTATTGCTGGAGTTTCAACCACAGAGAAGGAGCAAATATATTGTCACATCAGCAGTGGCAAGAAAGAGAAAGCTGTCAGTTCATGTCTCACTTGCACTGCATCATATTGTGAGTGTCACATAATTCTGCATTGACAGATGTCATTCTATGCATCCCATCAGCTGATCCCCATGAGACCCTGAAGGGTTGCAGTTGCCAGGATCACAGCTGGCTGCTGGAGGTTTATTGTTGTACAGATGGGAAGTGTATTTATACTGTCTGTGTTCTAGAGGGGCAGTCTCAAACACGTTCCACAGTCTCAGTACAGACAGAATGTGCTGTCAAACAGGTGAACGTTTGTTCTTCATTTATTAATACTAATAGCAGTGTGTTTTCACTGCAACAAGAATTTTTTTTTTACTGTGCTTAACTTTTCACACCATAATTTCTCAGCCTACTGGTTTAGCATGATGCTAGTTGTTGACAATTCCTGACCAGTTAGATGTAGCGAAAATGTGTGTAAAGGGGATTAATATTGAGGTTTGTTCATAAATAAAGCATTCTCCATCACAAACGTAATTATTTATGAACAAGTTCACTCAAAATTAATGTTAACAAATCTATTCACCACCATTACTTGTGTAAGGGAAACAATATACATATATACATATGTATATATACACACACATATATATGTAGATATACATATACACAAATTAATATATAAAAACATATAAAATATTAATAATTGATTAGGATCAATCAATGATTTGGGGAATTCTTAATCAATGTAATGCATTGATTTAACACTCTTACAGAGCATGTAGCAAGGATCAAGATTATAAGCGTGAACCAGCATAACGTTATGTATCTAACGATCTGTTAGATATTAAATATGACAGAGTTTGAAATACATTAAGTCGTAATTCATCCTAATGCATGAATACAAACAGAACATCAATCCAAACTTGCATAACTATCTATTTATGCAAAGTTTGTATTTTATGATCCATATATGATCCAAATATTAGGCCATGCCAGACACTACATAGATTATCCTTTGTTTCCAAGAGCACAGCTCACTTTGTTGAAAATTTGTAGAATTTCTTAATGTAAATTTAACAGGCACTTGTATTTTTATGACAGAGAGGACATAACCATTGAGTCGCCATATGTTTTTCTCATGTCATTAAGAAATAAACAAATATCTTTTCAATCCCATACAAACCAACACAATTATAAATCTTAGTAAATTTAGGAGTATGATGGACCAAGAACATTTCAATATATTCAAACACGCACACATCAATCTGCATTTTGCATAACTTTTAGTTTTAGTTTAGTCTTAATTTTTTGAGAGAAACTAATAAACTAAGTAATAATCCCAGAGAAACAGATTAATTACATTCTTTATTTGTGCTTTCACCTGACAAACAAGAAATTCACAAATGGAGGTTAAAATGAAAATGAATAAATATGGTTTAAAATCTTGTCAATAAAAGAAAACCTTTCTAAATGTATAATGACAGACACTATGGTTGCTCAGAAAAAACTATGAATTGTGGATAAAGCAAACAGTCAACTGTCAACCTTATGTGACACACATATGCGTCCTTATATGTCTCTTTTAAAATGCTTCTTTAAAATGTTTTCCATTCCACCAAACTGCATAACCTTGTTTTGTTTAGGCCAATAAAATAACACTATGTTCCTAAAAGAGTTTTGACCAATTCAGCAGTCCAGTACAGGATATAGTGACAGATGATGAAGCTGAGGTGGACTTGACACTACATCTCTCTCAAGGAGGTGAAAGCCACTCTAGGAGAGATTTTTGAGAGGCTGAATGACAAACACTTAGGGGAAGTACAGACACTCAGGTGAGATGCGGTGACATGCAGACAGTGGATATGTTGATTGCTTTGGAAAACAATGTGTGTTCCATGTATGTCTAACAGGAACCTGCTATGTATCCTTATGTGTGCTTTCTCTGACAGTGACAACCTTAGCAGAGAGTTAAAAGTATAACAAGTGTTCAATACATGAAGAGAAGTGGTCATTTAGAGGTAAACTAATAAAAAATATCACACTGTTATCAGTACCACTATCTAGCAGATATGTTAATGTATTTTTTCCCCAAAATCTTTAATCTTATGTTGTAATGATTATCATAATGCCTTGTTTTTTGCCTTCCATCTAAAACTCTAAGCAGGCTACAGTATATTTAAAATTCTGCTGCTCGTGTGCTTACTCATACTCCTCGGGAACACATAACGCCGGTGTTTTCACAGATGCACTGGCTTCCCATTAATGCTAGGATTGATTTTAAAATTCTAATTCTAACATTTAAGGCACTGCATGGGATGGCACCAGTGTATCTTTTTGATCTTATTAGTCCTTACACCACGCTCTCTCCGTTCTGCCAATTCTCTTTTACTTTATCAGCCTGCATGTAAACTCAAGAGTATGGGGGAAAGAGCTTTTTCATTCAGTCCCCGAACTATGGAATGTGCTTCCTCTCAAATGCTTCAACTTTCGAACACTTTAAAAAATTGATCAAGACGTATTTATTTAAAATTGCTTTTAATTAATTGTTGGATTGTCCTTTTTGTTTTGTTATATGTTATTGTTGCACTTTGCGTTTAAAAAAAGCACATTATATATACGTATATATAATCAATTAATAAATAAATTATTTGTATTAATATAGATCTATGAAAATTAAAGTCAGGTATGTATTTGTGTGTTTTAGTACATCCACAACTTTCGAAAAAGTGAAAACAACAGAGCAGCGGTTTGTTTTGTCTGTTTACCTCAGTTTTTCCTATGTGCTGATCTGAAAAACATTATTAAAATAAAGATAGAATGTTGGGTTCCTTTGAATTTGTCAAACATAGATATTATACGGTATTAAGTTACAGTACATGATATTTACTTCCATTATACTGATGGCATTACAGCCACATGTTGCACTTGAATAAAAACGACATGACAATTTATTAAACAGACTCAGTAACTGCTTTGTCGTCTGGCTTTGTAGTCTAAATGTCAGGGTCCTGGCTTCCTGTTCTGAGTCTTTCTAGATTATCTTGCCAGGATCCCGACATCCCCTGTGTTAGATTTCAGAGCATGTTGTTTGGATCCTGACTCACCCTAGTCTTGGTTCTTGTTTCTTGGAGTCAGGATCTAAACTCATGCTCTAGATCTTTTGTTCTCTGTGGAAGCACATGGCCTCTGTTTTGTTTACATTCGCCATGTGCTCTCCGGTCGTGTGTCTTGGCCCCGCCCCCTTGTTTCCTTGTTAGTCTTGTTATCGGTTTATATCTCTCACCTGTTTGTCCTTGTTTTGCCCCTATTTAATGCTCTTGTGTCTTCGGTCTTGTGTTGGTTCATTTCCTGGCTATTCTCTGGATGCAAGCGGGTTCGTTTTTCACGATCGTGACAGAATGAACCGACCATCATTGAACCCAGCAGACAGCTTCAAAAGGAAGCAGCTATGGTATTAATGGAGGAATGGTGGCTTTCCACCGAAGCTGACATGCACACCTACGCGGGTCCTTTTCCTCCCCAGGAAGGGCAGATCCTCCTGTAGTACGCCATAAAGAGTCACTGAAGAAGGATGTGGCTGAGCCCCTTGTCTGCGCCTACCTCATGGCCGGTTTCAACTACCCTCCACCGTTACAAGAGCGGAATTGGCTGGTCCTTTTATCCCTCTGGGACCTGGTGTGGAAGTTGTGCCATCGGGAAAAGGGGCAGGAAGTTTCTCCCACGGGTCTTCTTTCTGTCTCCTCACAGTCCCGTTGGGGTCCGGCTTCAGAGGGTCTGTCCTTGGGTTTTGTCTCCCTTGGAGCCCCACTCTGGTATGTCCAGTCTCCAGAGGTCCGTACCAAGCAGGAGGGCTGTCTGGGTTCCAAGACCAGGAGGAGAAGGACCTCTCAGGACTCCATCGAGTTGGTGGTGGAGTCCGTCCCTGAACCTGTTCCGCATGCAGCAGCTCCACTGGATCCGGCTCTGGACATGGTTGTCACCCGTTACCTCAGGAAGAAGGAGAAGTGATAGTCTGCTGAGCCTTCTGTGCCCGCTCCGGTGCCCGCGCTCCTTCCCAGAGGAAGAAAGCAAAGGAAAGTCTGCTCTTCCTCCTGTGCCTCCGGAGATGTCCGTGCCTGTGCCTGAGCCTCCAGAGAGGTCTGTTCCTGAGCCTCCGGAGATGTCTGTTCCTGAGCCTCCGGAGAGGTCTGTTCCTAAGCCTCCAGAGATGTCTATTGAATCAGCCTTCATGGCTGATGGCTTTGAATCAGAATGACACTACTGGAGGGTTTAACATTTATTACACAGACATTCACACACACAATGCTTTTCACATGCAACCCATTAAATTGCAGCTGATTAAATTCAAGCTTGAAGTTTTTCTAAACCAGAGATTCTCTCAAAATCTTTCAACTTCCTATGAAAAACAAGGGAGTTTCTTTTTACCCACTTTCAGGTACATGTTAGTGACAATGAGAACTGGAGGAGTTCGACATTAACCCTACTACATCCTACCTACAACATTATCTAGTGAAGCGGGAACCATTTAAGAGCTTTAACTTCTCCATCTCTTGTCAAGGTTAAAGTCAAGATCTCTTACGATGTATTTGAATTTATGTGGACTGTGAGGAAGATGTGCTCAGAGCTGTATTCATTTCCCACAGTGGAGTTCTCAGAAGAAATGTTTCTGCTGTTTGGCACTGGTGATAAGGAAGTGCCACTAGTGTTAATGTCTCCATTTGTCACTGGCCAGATTGAGAAATACGGAGACAATATATTTATTATTATGTATATTCAGTATTGTAGGTAACCAGGGTTGATCTCTGGATACGTCTTGGCTCTGTGCTCCCTCAGCTCCACCGTGGACCCTCATTCCGGAGGCTCCACCATGGTCCTTCATCCCTTGGGTTTCACCTTGGTCACTTGTCACTCTGGTTCTTCTGCGGACTTCTGGTCCTATAGCTACACCTCACCCCTCCATCCTCCTGCTCCACCGGGCTCCTCCTTCCCTCCAGCTCCACCTTGGTCCCAACTCTCTCCGGTCTCTCGCTCAAGCCCGCAGCACCTTCTTGGAGTTCTGGCTCATCAGTGTCGCCCTGGTCTGTTGGCTCTTCGGTTTCACCTGGGTCTCTACCGGATCTCTGACATGGCTCCTACCTCCATCAGCTCTGTCCTGGTGCTCCTCTCAGGTTCCCTGCCATGTGCCAGCTTCTTTGGTCGAGCTGTGCATTGCTGCACAGTCATGGGTCAGCAGAGTGAACAGCAGTGGACTAAGCACACGGCCCCGAGGGGCCCCAGTGCTCAGTGTGGTGGTGTTGGAAATCTGGACTGACTGAGGTCTCCCAGTCAGGAAGTCCAGGATCCAGTTGCAGAGGGAGGTGTTTATGCCCAGCAGGCTTGGCTTTTCAATCAGATGCTGAGGGAAAATAGCGTTGAATGCTGAACTGAAGTCAATGAACAGCATTTGTACATAAGTGTTCTTCTTGTCCAGTGTGTGAGGGCCAGATGCAGGGGTGTGGCAATGGCATCAGTGGAGCGGTTCAGACAATATGGAAACTGCATAGGGTCCAGTGGAGGTGGCAGCAGTTTTGAAATGCCACATGCAGCAGGTGTCACCACTGTGCTGTGGATTTTCTGGGCATGTGCGCACTTTGCCTCTCTGATGACCCGGGACAATTTGCCTTTGCTGTTCGTATGGCCACCTTGTCCATTACTCTGAAGGCAGAGTCTCTGTACTTCAGCAGCACACACCTTAGAAGTCATCCACTGGTTCTGGTTGGAGTGTGTTGTGATGGTCTTGGAGACAGTCTTTTGTGTAGCAGGACAGGTTTTCCTATACAGTCTGCTTAATGCTGGACACAAACATTGTGTCTTTCTCTTCAACTGAAAATAGTTTCTCAAGCTTTGAAGAATTGAAAGGATCTGACCACATGTAGGGCTCTTTTCAGAAAAACCACAAAGTGTAGATGTGTACAAAATGCTCATCAACTTTAACTCCTTTTCCCTTCTGAAATTTTCTGCAGTCAGCAGAGCAAGTCTGTTTGAGAAGGAATACATTTTCAGAGTTACATAACTTATTATCTTAAGAAGCTTAAGAAAGATTTCACCTTTATCCATCTTTCTTACCGGTCCCAACATTAGGTAGAGGGAATTCCAGCAGTTTTTACAACAAGAATAAGTGAGCATTGATGCAAATCTGAAGCAAAAGTGTAAGTTAGATGAAATGTAGGTTCACATTTTTTAAACAAATGTTACATTTTATACACTTTACAAAGCACATTATACACTGTTGGTAAAAAGAGGTGTACTTACTTAGGACTTGTCAGTTATTCCTTGTGTGAGCTTTTCCTTGGAGTGAGGGAGAATGGGGTCTCACACATAACATTTGGTGGCGTTGTCATCACACTAGTTCTGGCGGCTAATGAAAAGCATTCAGCTTTTGGAAAAAGCAATGCATCAAACACTGATTTTGCAGATACCGCTTCCTGCGGTCCATCATGTGTACTAACTTTTAGATTAGAGCGGCAGGTCCTGGCAGATCACTATGTCAGGTCTTGACAGATGATGTGAAAAAAGATCTATCTAAAAATGTGCACCGGAATCAATAAGCGGAATCCAAATTTTCGATAAAAAAGTATCTGATCAATTGAAAAGTATCTGATTCCTAACCTTATGGACCTGATTCCAGAATTGGAATCGATTTTCGATTCCCAAACCATATGTGGAAATGAGAAATAAGGAGGGTAACAAGGGAAAGCAGGTGAGACAGTTGATCAGTTAATTGGATAATTGGATGATCTATGTGGAAAGAGCCAGGATATAACAAATTCACATGTTATATTGATAACAATAGAATTCGAAGAATAATCTATGTCAAAGACCTTAACTTAAGGTGAGTATTGAAATGAAACAGGAGTACATATGCAAACACCTCATTTATGGCACATAAATAATCCAGGTAATGTATTTTTACAGGAACACAGGACATACTTGGATAACTGTAGAGTAGTAACAAGGGAGTCTGTATTAATAATTAACGTCAGACAAATGTGTGTTCTCAGGAAGCATCTGATCTGTAGGATCTTTCTCTCCATCTGCCCATTATACCATGGATGGTATCCAGATGACAGGGATACAGTCATACCTAGGAGGGGAAAGAATGATCTCCATACTCTGGAGATGAATTGTGGGTCCTGGTCAGAAACAATATATTCTGGGAGTCTGAAATAACAGAACACATGCTTAACAGTTCTGCAGTCTCCATGGCAAATGGAAGCCCTTTTAACTGAATCTGTCCAAAGACAAAGGTGTGACCATGAGAGGGGGCAAGTTGATAAGCTTGCCAGATGGTAGATAACGAGGGGTCTTCAACATGGCACGTTCCTGATGACCTTGGACAAATCTATGGATGTCCTGAAGCATGCCAGGCCACCAGAAAAGATCTTGAGATGGTGAGAGGGTTTGATTGGTCCCTGGGTGGCCAGTGCCAGTGGATGAATGTGCTGTTTTGAGCAGAGAGGTTTGTTGGGAACGTAGAACATAAATACACTCTGTTGGACATTCCAGCAGAGCAGGTTTAGTGGCTGACAATGAGTTTGAGGGGTAGGATTTTTGGGATTTTTTGAAGGTTTTGGATCATCAGGGTTCCCATATGGATAGTAAAAGTAGGCTAGAACATCACCTTTGGCATTCTTGGTACCTGGATGGTAGGAGATGAGGAAAGAGAAACAGGTAAAGAAGAGAACCCATCTAGCTTGTCTGGGGTTGAATCTTTCAACGTCACAAAGGTAATCAATGTTTCAATGATTAGTGACACTAACAAAGGCACATGGATGGACATGTTGTGGTTTCCTGAGCTGATGGGGCAATACAACTTCCACATGTGTAGTCAAGGTGTCTACTTAAAAAAGTGGTAAAGTGGTGGAGGTACTCCCAGAACACCTCATTCATGAAACCTTGGAATACAGAGGGGGCATTGACTAGACCATATAGCATGACACAATACTCATAGTGACCAGTAGGAAGTCAAAAAGCCATCTTCCATTCATCCCCCTGACATTTTCAAGTAAGGTTGTAGGCACTTCAGAGGTCCAACTTTGTAAAGATGTAAAGATGGTGGCACCCTGGAGTTGTTCAATGGCTGCTGAGATGTAGGGAAAAGGATGTCTGTACTTGATTGTGATATTATTTAGGGCATAGTAATCAGTGCATGGCCTCAGCCCTCTGTCCTTTTGTCCAGAGGCTAAAAGAGAGGGTAGATTCTGCCACTGGGCACTGGCTCAACTAGTAGACTGTTGGTGAGGCTGTAGTTGTGAGGCTCGCTTGGGACAGAAGACATCTTGAAAGTGGGCTTACAGGGAGGAATATCAATGGATTGTATCTCTAGAGGGCTTTCTATGGACATGGAACAGATAGAGATGGTTATAGCAGGGGGAAGTCAAGATCTAGGCATGTCAGGGAAACACTGATCACCCCACTTCAAGATGACTCCATTAGATCAGGAAAGAATGGTGTTGAGTTGCATAAACCAGTGACGACCCAACAAGATACCAATAGTAGCATTCCCAAGAACCAGGAGCTTGATCTTCTAGATGTGTAGGGAGCCGACTTATAACTGGATGTGTTCCAAACAGTATTTGTTGGTTCTGTTGTTGGGCAATTGACCATTGGATTTTATAACTTGCTTGGCTGGACCTTTTCTTGATTGAGTTGAGTTGACAACAGAGACCCCCTGAGATGGTTGACAGCTGACACAGGGTTGATAAGCGCAGACAGAAAGCTACATATCAGAAGCAGTAAGTGTAACATCGGTGGTTAGTGGTGTAAGATAGACTTTAGGGCTGGCCACGACTCACCAATGGATGTTGGGGACAGATGGGGCATGCAGATATAACAGCATATAGTGAGTGTGTATAACATAGTGGGTGTGCATAGATGGGTTGTATTTATTTAGTCATGATATGAAGTTATGATTTCCTGAAAAAAATAATCTTCAATTTAAGATGGACTTCTTTCAAGTTCCCACCTACACATAATGTTACTTTATTACTCAAATTCCTTAAGGGATTGTTAGGCTGCATTAGTTAGGTGAACTGGAACCAGGGACATTTCCCATAAGAACAGATGTACTGGCTCCACACTAAATCTGTCTTTTACTTTCCCAAAGTTCTGTAGTCAGCTGGATCCGGACTTTATCCAGACCAGATGGTGGGGGACAGGATGGTATGAATCCTGAGAAATATCAGTGGAAATATGATGGTCTTCTTTATTAAACTTATTATCTACCTGCCTATATATCTTACCTACTTCCCTGCCTAGTCACAGCATTATGTTATAGCTGCAATTAGTAGCATTATGCTTCTGTCACCATCTCGGTTGGTAACATTTCTCAACGCTTCACATATTGTCACAAAAATCAGACCGACAGTTTTAAATCAATAAATAATTAGAAATCATTATCAACTCTCCATTTATATCCAAGAAAGTTACAAATTGCAGCTTTAACATGACAGACGAACTGGCACTCCCAACTGAGCAGGGTTTCTATATCTATACATCATTGGAATGTTGGTTCCTTGCCACTGTTGCCCTGTTGGCTTGCTTACTGGGAGGCTACTGACATTTAACTTGGCGTCTTGTATTCATAAACCAACTACAAACCTAGTATCCCTTATTCGTTTTAATTTTGTAAAATTTTCTGTTTTATTTTTTATTATATGTAAAGCCGCTTTGAAGCAATGTAACATTGTAAAAGAGCGCTATATAAATAAATGTAACCTGTGCCAGTGCCTGCCATAGACCACAAGTGTGAGCAGCCTCCAGTCAAACAGCCAGAGCCGCCCACAATGTTCACCCTGGAGCCAAAGCTAGCCACCATGTCTGTCCTGAGGTCCTGAGCCAATCATCTGTTCCATTCTGGAATTTACCCCATGGATATATCAACCCCTGAGCCAACTGAGGAATGCTGGCTCATTGACTTTGGTAAGGATCCAATCCCTTGGATCCATTACTATTTCTGATGCCGGGGTAAGACACCCTGACTGCACCTCAGTCCTCCAGGCTGATGACTCAACCTCACACCACCAACCCTTTAGCCCAGCCTTACTTCCTTCCTTCATCCATGAAATCCCTGACCATTCTGCTATCTGTGGTCCATTGGGGGGATCACCTAGTGAAGTCAGTCCTTTACATGTGTCATTCTATGTTTCAGGTTAAATCATGGTATATTTACACACCGAAGATGTACTACAAATGTAAAAGTTTTTTATTTGTTTTTTGTGTACAGAAGACAACATTGTCAAAATGATCCCAGTTCACAAGATTTGCAAAAACAACTAAAAATGCTATATTATGTATGCCAGGCCAGTAGTTGTCGGTGTTACTAGACAGACTAAACGTAATATGCATGTGCATGTTATCATTTTCACAAACATGTTTTTGTAGTTTACAAAACATCTTCTGCATATTTGACCCCCTTCTAATAGAAACAGGCCCATCGTTTCACACTGAGAAATGGAGAGAAAAGCTTTTCCAACAGATCCTGGAAAAAAAAAATGTAGAACCTGGAAGATTTTCCAAAGACCACTGGACAGCTTAATGACAGAAAATAGGTGACTTTTTAAGGAGTTTGTCCTATGTATCATCACATTATTTATTTTGTAAATGTAGCTATTATTCTGTGTTGTAGACCTTAATTTTCAATTATTTTATTGAAAATTACTAATATTAATATTATTATAGGCATGATTATATGTAAAACAGTATGTACTGTGTTATACAAATAAATTGGCTTCTTAGAGTGGTAGTACTTAGATTCTTAGAAATTACCACAGGACTGTATGCAGCACACTGAGGAAAGACAAGCAGAACAACAAGTAAAAACAAACTCCACTGTCTTTATTTAGTTAGACATTTTACAGTAGTCACTCTTATAGTAGCTGCCTTGAGTTTTTATTTTTCCTCAATGTTTTGTCTATGTTTAATCACTTAGATCAATGGCAATGGAAGAAATGTGAAAAAAATAGAATAAAAATTGGGCATTTTGACAAGATATAGTATTATGGATTCAACCTATGCATTTAACAAGGCGATACTCAATTCAGTTCAGACAGCAATTCTGCAAAGAGGGCTATGAACCTGCATAGAGCACACTGAAATTTCACACTAGAACCATTTCAATAAAATAGTAACCATATTTAACACCTTTTAAAAACCTGTTACACCTATTATTTGATTTTGTCTGAGCACTTCATTTAGATTCCATATAAAATACAAACATGTTTAACTCAGTGTTTGATATGTAACCGTTATCTACATACAGGTAATTTAAGATGAATGTGGTATTTGATATTTCAAAAATTATATTTCAAGTCCAAACTGCACTGAACATGATACAAATCACTTAAAACGTACGTAAAAACATTACAATAAGAATACTTGTATCAATATTGTCTCAACATTTCTGATTTTGCAGTTGCAATTACATTGCCATTTTTTAAGAGTATATTTTAAGGAATGCTGTTTGTCAAGATACAATAACAAAATGGAATTTTATTACTTCATGTACTGCCATCAAACACATTACTGCTATGTATTGGGCCCAATACTGAAGTGTGCAAGGAATATAGACAATGCAAGGTGTTGACATGCAGTGTATTCTGGAAGTTCAAAGATGTAGATCTCACTAAAAGATTGAAAACAAGTTGGTTAGGAATTGTCCCATTTAATTATTTGGAAGAGGGAAAGAATTAAAAGAACAAATAGAACAGACGGCACTTTTACCAAATGCACGTCAACAGTGTTTCTTGGTGGTAGACCTGAACACAACATGGAAATAGCAAGGAGTGATATTGTTTCTGTTTTCTTGGTTAGTCTTTTGTGATAATACTGAACAGTCTGACACTGAACAATGCATTTAAAAAATAGCAGTATACAGGCTACTGTACATCGCCTTTCCTTGCAGTTCCCTGTTTGAGAGATGATTCGCCAGTTTTTTGACCCCTTTGGGTTTGAAAGTCAGCAGCTTTGATGATGTTACTGAGAATAACAGTAAATAAAAAAAAGCATTGAGTTACAATACATGATGAGACTCCATCTGTGTTTCACTGAAGTGACCATAACATTAGCCCTGCGCAGCTGCGTGCAACATTTTAGAACATGGATCTGAGCATAACGAAAGCAAGAGCAGCAGCTCAGTGCAGCAATGTTAGAGCCTAACCAAGACATACAGATTTATTCCACTGACTGAGATGTGCAACCGAGTTGGTAAGCACACTCATCAATGAAAACATTAGTGGAGGAGCCAGACAGGAAGACAACAGAAAGAAACAGAGCAGACAGTGGGCACTGCAGAAATAGCACATGGATAGTGAACAGTACTGGATGAAAAATACAAACGCACACCTAATCACACTCAGGATTATCTTGGCCCAATGCAAGAAATGAGATAGACACAGACAGGAGCCATCGATGACCTAGAGGTAACACTGCTTACATGTTAAATCTGACACACCCACACCTCCCAAAATTGATCCAGTGCAAAAAGACACTAAGGTGACCTTGCCATGTTCTTTGTCAGATTCATCAAATGCAGAAAATAGCTCTGGGTTTGAAACCTTCCCCACAGCAGGGCTCTTCATATTTTTGCACTCTAGGAAAGAGCTAATGTTCTCCACAGGAAATAGAGCTGTGCTGGGAGGCGGGCTGCAGAATGAGGATGTGGGAGCTCCATACACAGGTGGATAATTTACAGCAAACTACAAATTTATACTATACACGCATTGCTGGTACAGAATATCTAAATGGATTTAATTTCTCCATTCACAAACAGTTCATCCAGAAATAAAAAGCAGCAAAGTATCCATGATCTAAATGCTCCTCTCCTTTCACAGCATGTCTTTTTGTAAGTGTCTTTCCTGTAGTGTGGCTGGTGAGCAGGAATTTTTAGCTGTTTTTGAGCAGGAATCTGTCTTCAGGGGAGGGAAAGCAGTGGATCTGGCCAGCATCAGGGGTAAGCAGGCTGCAGGAGCGCAGGTCCGCACTTTGCAGTGAGACGCAGCGACGTAGCAGGGGCAGGCACTGCTCCGTCACCTTCACACAGCCTGAAACATACACACACCCTTAGAACCCAAACATGAAACTTTTCCAGCTTCTGTAAACACCCAGCTGGTAAAATTAAGGTTTAAAACATTACATTAAATACCACCTGAAATCAAAAGTTTTGTTGCTGTAGTCAGTCTATTAGCTTTAACGTAATCTATATGCTAGTGTATTTCTAAATGTTGTTTTTTGCTTTCAGAAGATACACATTTAGGTGTAGTCTCTTTCCTCCAGGAATAAGGAAAAGAAAACTGATGATGGAGCAATGCACATAAGAAATTTTCTTGTGCAATAAAATGCTTTCCAGAATACGTCTCCTACCCTACAGCCGCTTACATATGCATGCTTGACGCAAGTTAAACAACAGTGACATGCACATAAGGCAAGTAAATCTCATTGAATAAAGATGATCGACTTACCACTAACTCAAAAATAACTATGTAATAACATTACCATTTTACCATATTAGCCCAGAACTCACTTTAGCTCTGTCACAGCAGAAATGCTGTCAGTGAGACACGCACACCACAGCTGTAAAAGAACTGTGACAGACGGCTGAAGTTTATTCAACTTTTTATAAGATTCCTTTACCAGTTTGAAAATGTACAGCATGTACACATGGTATTATTGCTCTACATATTTTTGTATACTTACTGACAGGATTTTACCAGATCAATTGCTAAATAACATTTTCTTTTCAAAGAAATGTTCTAAATTGACCAGGGAAAATCCATATTTCTGGTAAATTGCAGTATATTACATACCTGCCAGGTTGACGTGGGTGAGGCTCTCTTTGAGTGGCGACATTGGAGAGGTCAGCGTGTTGATGGTCTGGTCTGTGATGTGGCAGCACTGACTCAGGTCAAGTTTGGTCAGGTGAGGCAGGTAGCGCACTAACAGTCGTGACACAGCATCTGTCACTTCCAAGCCAGCCAGCCGCAGCTCAGTCAAATGCTGGAAACGTCCACCTCGAGTTTCCCCATGAGCTGTAAAGAACAGCTACAGTCAGTTAACGCTACACAGTATTAAGCTATTTGTCTTCTGCTAAAGAACCCAAACACCACTTTCCTCCCAGCTACTAGCAGATAAAGTCTCAAATTACCAATCCAAAAGAGACAAACTCAGCAATCTAAATGCATAACACCTTAAAAAGATCAGTTTTGACTACTTATCACACAAACTAAAGCATTAACTAAACAAAGGACTACTGCTTAATTCAAAGAAAGCCTCCATCAGCAGCAACATTCTAAACAGAGGTTAAAGTCCTAAGACTTCAGTCCAGCATAGTCCAGACACTACATACAGCAGAAACTCCAGTTTCATATGTGGTCTCATCACTGTCAACTTGACAGTCAACACAGTGAAGAGATAACTGCTACAGGACATTACAGACAACATTACCAGAATAACAGAATTGAACCTAAACCAGATTTAATGCTACTGAACCACACATCTAACGCCACATACTCAGCTACAGAAAGAAACAAAGAGCACCACACTATGGCTTACCTGTATCTCTGTAATTAAAGTGGGAAAATGGAAAAACAAGAGTGCTGTACACTTTCCAGAAAGCAGAACCCAGCCACTGGTGATACCTGAGTAAAGATCAAAGCCTACAAACTACAAAAATCTGAAAAGCTCTGAAAATCATCTGATTAACTCTACATGACAATAAACTGTCTTTACTAAACTGTGCAGTGCCTTTAGGAAGTGCTTGAAGTCAATGTCTACAACAAACAATACAAGCATCTGTTGTTTCCCACTGCATTCTCATAAGAACTTTACAGCTTTACTGAAATTTATAGCTTTATTTTACAGAATCTGAAACTTTTAAAATCCTGCACACATCAAGCAAAGGCTTGTACACATCAATGGTTTATGGCCCTATGCAAATATGTATTGTTAAAGAAAACAGGCACTTGTTAAACACATACAGATCATAAAGTTAAAAATATTATCCAATGTAAGGAAGCTTAGGAAAACTCCATAAGAAACAGTTGTTTAGAAAACCCAAAGTTTGTAAACCTGCCACCAAGGCAACACAAGTACACAGCATCTTCAGCAAAAGAACACAGGTACACAGCGTCATCAGCAAGAGGACCCAAGTAAACAGCATCATCAGCAAGAGGACAGAAGTACACAGCATCTCCAGCAAGCGGACAAACGTATATAACTTCTCCAGCAGGAGGATGCATGTACACAGCATTTTCCAGAAGGACACAAGTACCCTGCATCTCCAGCAAGAGAACACAAGTACACAGTACCCTCACCCTTCACTCAGAGACTGGTGCTTATAAGTGGAATTATGAAGCAGGGAAATAACCACAAACAAGCCAAATCAATATACATTAATATCCAGAAATGATCAGATCTTTACTTAGCCAAAACCCACATTCCTTTCAGCATCTTAATCTAAAACTTTTATAAGCTCACTTCTCTCCCGGTATCTGCCAGTGAAGTTTTATAGGTCAAGAATTCTCTAAAGCATTTGTGGATAAGTATGTACTTTTGTATATTCGGACAGGCGTTCTTCTTAGCCTCTCAGCTGTCAAGGATCTTTATGTGCAGGTTGGACATTGTTTTTCATGGACATCTTTTGCAATTGCAGCTGGTGACTTCTGTAGCTTGGTCAGAAGGACAGTTGTGAGTACACTAGTCTCTCTGACAATTGTTTTTCTTCTTCAGTGAATAGCTTTGGGAAGGTAATGTAGTTTTACATTTCTTAAACGTTTGTATGATGAACTGCACTGAGCTATGAAAGTGCTTTTGAAAGGGACTTGTATTCTTTCTCAGATCTGTGCTTATCCACAATCATAGATCATGTAGAGCAAGTGAACACAGTGAATAGATAACTGCCACAGGACAGAATTATTTTACAGAATCTGAAACTTTTAAAATCCTGCACACATCAAGCAAAGGCTTGTACACATCAATGGTTTATGGTCCTATGCAAATATGTATTGTTAAAGAAAACAGGCACTTTACAGGCAACACATACAAATCATAAAATTTATAAATTCATAAATATTATCAAGAGAACACAAACACACAGCATCTCCAGCGAGTGGACAAAAGTACAAAGCATCCCCAGCAAGAGAACACAAGGACACAATTATATTCCTCACTTATTATGAGTGAACAAGCCAAAATGAGTTCAGTTTATTTGGTTGATGTGAAACTTGTTTTCCACACCAAGGTGAAACAAGGTCAGTGGACATACCTTGCAGAAAGACATGGACATGCTATTCATATAATTGACAAAGAATAGAGTGGGTAAATGCCCAATTAGAGTGTTGAATGAACATGAAACAAACATGAAAAAGTTTGTGAACCCTTCTGCATTGATTACTCATAAAATGTGAAGAAAACAAACCTAATAAACTAGTAACACAAACTTGTTTATAAAGACATTGAGTAATAATTCACAGTGTGGGCTGAAGAAAGTAAACAAACATCTGTTTCAACTTCTCCAAAAGCTAATCGAAGCTCACTAAATAATGACTGAAAGATATATGATTTTGACACTAATCCAACTGAGATGCTCTATGTTAGGTGGAGGTTGTTGCAGCTAAATGATTCAATTAAAATATAAGAATAAAGCGTAGGCTGCACAAGGGCTTTGCCCTTTAACTAAAGACACAGTCCACTAAAGTCCACTAAAAGACAACAGACAATCCTAAACAGGTGACTTAAGGGTAACCCCTTGTTACCATTGTCTCTAGTAGCAGAATACAATGTCTGTTTGTAAATGTAGCTATGTAGACTTGGCTTGTCAGCTTGCAGGGCAAAATGTTCAATGCTCCTGTCCTTTTGTAAGTTGCTTTGGATAAAAGTGTCTGCTAAATGACTAAGTGTAAATGTAAACCCCATACATAAATCAGATATGACCATTTATAAAGATGACATTTTATATGATAATTTTTGATATTAATTGGTGTAACTGTATGAGGTACTCTACAAACAAGTCTGTAAAAAGTCTGTGTTCAAGTGTCCTTGTTCATCTATGAGGAAAACAGTGAACAAGAATGGAGTTTAAGGAGGAACACTAAAGAAAAAACACTGCTGCTATCTTTAAAATATACACAAAGCTTTATCTCTGTTAAGCATGAAGGAGGTGGCATCACTTTGAGGCTGTGTCAGGGTCTGGACACCTTGAGGGCCATGACTCCAAGCTTAAGAGAGGCTGGATGATGCAAGATAGCATGCAAGATAATGACACACAAGTGTCAACTCTCACAACACTGTCAACTGAAGAATGACTGGAAAAATTATATTTGTGTATTTACGCTTTATAATACTGTCACAGCTCTCTACAGCTACAACCAAAATACTGCAGCCAACAGGCAAATGTACAAACCAGGCACAGCTTGACAAAAAGTTATCTTCTTGATCAGGTTGAACAAACAAACCAAAAGACATTTAAAATCCCAATACACTGATACATTATGATCATGAGGATGAGTGAATTCAGTGAATTAGTTTGATGTGTGTGATGTGTCTGACATAAGAAAAAGTAGGCCTGAGAAAACAACACATTGGCCTCTTAGAGATTCTGACCTGAAGTTTGCTATTCTTCCATTTAATCTTTTTCTCTTTAACTCACCGATAAACAATCAGATGACACTGATTAATTGATGGCAAATTTAGCAAATTAATTTAGCAAATTAATTAGCAATATTAACAAATATCATTATATTGGTAAAGACATTTATCAGTCTCTTTCAGTCTTTTCTAGAGTAATTAATATGACCATATTGTGAATGTACAGACAAAGGTTCTACTGAAAGCAACAACAGAAGAAAAATATGAAAATGAGTAAGTGTAAATACTGAATTACAGCAGAGACCTGAGCGTGTGTCATTGGAGGGCGGAGCCAGCAGTTCTTTAAGTTGAGAGTCTTTGAGATCCTCTACCCGACTGAGGTCCAGGAGACGCAAACAAGGGCACACCGACTGGCACAGCGCTGAAACCGACGACCACGGGCAGCCGGACACATTCAATTCCAGTAGACCTGAGCAAAGTTATTTAATCATGCAGATTTAATCAAGTGTTTAAAATGTGCCTGGTGCGTATATGTAGGAGTGCTTCAACAGATTCAACTTTTGCTTCTTAAAGTTTTATCGTTACTATAGGGTTTTCCTAAGTTAGCATTATTTTATACAAATAACCCTTAAAATCCAATAAACCATCAGCAGAACACCAAGAATTTATCAATGACTGCATGTGTTTAGGTATTATCAAACAACATTCATCAATATATATTTGTAATAACAGGCAACATCAAAAAGATGCCCAATCCCCTTCACACAGTAAATTTCCAAAACCTGTTCCCAAAATCAGTTTATTAGAGAAACCAGAGAGCATTAAATAAGTCCTTGTAAAGAAGCCTGTAGTTGTAAATCTTTGTGGCAGAGTCTGAAGAAACAAGAGAGCAAAAAAACATACAGAAAACTAACTTCTCAGGGTAATCTGGACTCCAAAGGTAATGCCATGCAAAAGCAAAAAGTAATCCATAGACTCAGCAAGAGCAAACATATAAATTAACTAGTAACAGGCCCCAAAACAACAGGTAATCCTCCAGTTAATGCACTCCATAAAGCTTTAGTGCATGGCATTTTTAGTAGTGGAGAGCATGCCATTTCCCAGAACCATTGTTTGCCAGTTTGTTTCAGCATGGCACCCTTTCAGAATGGCCACTGATTACCCCTTCCTTAAAAGGATTTCACAATAAAAATCCTCAGACAGCACAACATAAATCAATCAACATAAATAAATAACATATATCAATCACCATAAACTTCTCCCCTCAAATATAAATTAGACTCGTCTCAACAAAATTTATGGTCAGTCAAATACCACCTAATAAACCAGAAAGCATTTTTTGTTTTGTTTTGTGGCAGTGTCACAGTGCATCACTATACAGTTTGACATTGAATAATAGCAGGAGGATGACATACCTTGTAAACGGTTAATCAGCCACATGAGCTGTTTTTTGGAGATGTTGGTATAGCCCAGGTTGAGAGAGACTGGCTGTCGACGGATAATACCACTCAGCATTATAGGAGTTATGGAGCGTTGACGACTCAAATCGATCTGAGTCCATAACTTCTTATCACAGCACCTAAAAACAAGCACACACGGTTTTACAGAATTCTGGAACAAGCTTTTTAACGTACTATATACAGAATAAAAATTACAAAGAATGTAGACACGTATCATTACTCCAATGTACGGTATACATTTCTCAACTGAATGATTTATTACAGTTAATCAATGCTAGCATAACAATCCCTGACTTTCAGACTACTTTACATTTAGACACTCAGACTATTTCACCTTAAGTAAAAGTCACTTTTACTTAAGGTGAAATAGTCTGAGTGTCTAAATGTAAAGTGTACTTTGTCATTCCAACCATACAACAAATAAGTGTACAGCAGAACAAGATTGCATTTCTCCGAGCTCTATGTGCAAGGTATATACAGAATAAAGTTATATAACAGAATTAAGACAACAACATAAAGTTGGTACAAGCAAGACAACAAGTAGGACTGTCACGATTTTCAAAGTTGGTGGGCGATTAATTGTCTAATAAATAATTGCAATTATGGCGATTAATTGTTTGTTTTTTACAGCTTTAATAATTATTATAAAAAAAATTTAATGTACTTCATTAAGTGTCAAATCATTGTGATTTAATTTAATTCTGTAAATCATCACTTGCAATATATGATTAATACATGTAAAACCTTTGGGTTATTATATCTTTAAGAAATTCTTAAAATTATGAAAATAGTCACTATAAAGTGACCATAAAAGAAAATCTTGATTATAAGTCCTGAGCACTTAACTAAAACTGAGATATGAAATATCTCAGCATGTCTGTTTATTATTAATGTAAGTTTATTGTTAATGTAAGTATTCTGATAGTCTGTGGATAGAAGATGTTTCTGAATCTGACATCGAATGCTACAGTAGCGTTTGCCAGAGTGCAAAAGGGTGACCAGTCAATGGCCAGGGTTCGGGGTGTCACTGATTATTTTGGTGGCTTTGCTAAGGCAGTGTGACAGACGTAGTTCCTGTATAGACGGAAGGGAGGTCCTGATGATTTTCTCTTCTGTCCTCACCACTCTCGGGAGGGACTTCTGGTCTGCAGCATTGCAGCTGCTGGTCAGAATGCTCCCTTTTGTACCTCTGTAGAAAGTTGTGAGGATGGGGGTGAGGTTTGCTGCACAGCCTTGGGGTACCCCAGTGTTTAGGACAATGGTCTTGGAGGATTTGTTATTAACTCATACTGTCTGGGGTCTGTCAGTGAGCAAGTCCAATATCCGGTTGCACAGTGGGGTGTTGAGGCCTAGTGGTCCAAGTTTTCTCAAGTGCTGGGGATGACTGGCTAACGGACAGAGAATTCTATTTACAATACCAATTAATAACAATATAAAAACAATATGTAAATAGGGAAAATACAGTAACTACGGCAACAATGACACTAAGAAAAATAGCTTCTAAGATTTGACTGATCTGGTATTAATTTTCACACTATTTACTGTGAATCATCATTTAGTGATGTTTGCTGTGACAGCAAAGCTCCGAGGCATGTATCAATGCTTGATTCCTTGACATTCATGTGACTAGTGACGTCCGAAACTTTGTTTCACATACACCCATGTTACTGCTTCATACTCTGATTCAGAGATTTAATATGCAGGGAACAAAGTTAAGGAGAGTTTTTGTTGCAAGTTGAGACTTTGTCAAGGAACCTGTTTTAAAGAGAGGGCTTTCTGAAGTAGCGATACACTGCTTCACTTACCGGAAATAGGAAGTGTGATAAAGGTCTATTGTACAGGTCTAGAAAAAAGGTATGGTTTTAGTGGACCCTAGACAATTTTATAGTAACTGCTGAAATGAGTTGTGACCGATGCGATAGGCAACTGTTTTGCTCCAATCCAAATCTTCATATTTCCCCAAGTAGCCGAATGCACCCGTGGCCAGTTGGGATGTCCTGTTCATGTTAGCATAGTGTCACATATTTATGATGCCTAACTGCATCATTAATGGTAGCGTAATATTCGGTTATTAAGCTTGTTTGCTAGACTGCCGTGCACAAGGTAACGGTACACCAGCCACTATCAGCCAAAGTAACTAATACATCTCAGCCTATCCTAACATGTCATGACATTTTTTTATATATTGTTTCAGTAAGTAGTGTAATAAGCTGGAAAATGCTGGACAAAGGCCTGTAGTCCATCGCTTGCTATGATTTTCATTTTTTTTTTATTATTTGTTTTTACAAAATGGTCCACAAGTCTATGACTTACATTAGAGTAATTAACAGTTAATCAGTAATAGTTAATTATCATTTCTATTTTAGGCCCAGTGTTTTATTTGCTCCCAACAGCTTCCTTATAATAATACTTCAACTATGTTGAGACATTTTCATGCAAAGCATGACAGTGACAGATCCTCTGTCCAAGTTGTAACCAACAGCCAGGGTAAAAGCCTACTTTTTTTTAAATTCAGTTTTTATTTTTTTTTATTTTAATTCAATTAAAAAAAATGTATTGTAATTGGCAGTTATGTGAACTCTCTCTCTCTCTCTGTGTTTACAAGCAGGAAAATGTTATCTGTGTTTTAGGCGTATTCCAGGAAACATATTGTCATGTATTTAATATATTTAACGTATTAATCTATCCATCCATTTATTTTGCTTCTGCAATTAATTCGTTGGTTATTTGCGAACAGCGATTTCCCTCTTTCACCAGCAGAGGTCCTCGTCGAGCTCTGATTTAAAATACTTAGAGTAATGAACCTTTTTCCAATACAATTGTGTTGAAAGCGTCACTATTTTAAAAGCTTTACTTCGCCATCACTATCATAATTCAGCCAAACACATTTGTCACAAAATAACAGTATTCTAGTGATGTGCTGCAAGGAAAACACATCACTAGATGTGTTTTTTGGGCTAAAACCCAAAAAACAAAAATGCACACTTTAAATTAGCCATGCATTCTAATAATTTGAAAGGTTTATGCTATGTGATTATACTTTGAATTGATGTGGCTTTACAAATATTACCATCAATGCAATTTTAAAACATTTTTGTTGAAAAATAACAACTACAGAAAAAGAGCATGCCAGTGCTGATCAATGCAAAATTGATCAAACTGTTTCAAACAAAAATCTTGCTTTATTGACACAGTATCATGGTGTGCAAAGAACATGCTCTCAAATCATACATGATGCTGGTTTATTCTCAATTTGTGTAAGATGCAGACCAGTGCATTTGTGTGAGAACAACATATCTTTAGAGATATTCTTTATTATTTGGCCAACAGCCAAGATGCTGTTAAGACAAACTTAAGTGCAAATATAAAGTTAATATGAAAATTCAAACATAATTTAATGTGCAATCGCTTTGTATCTGACCACAATTTGACCATAATGTGCATCCAGTTGTGCTCATGGAAGGTCAAAGAAGTTCTTAATGCAAGTGAAAGAAGCCATCCTTAGGCTGCAAAAACAGAAAAAAAAAAATCTATCAAAGGAATAGTGGGGACATCAGGATTGGCCAAACCAATAGGTACAGGTACGTTCTGAGCTAGAAAGACGGCACTGGTGAGCTCAGCAACATAAAAAGCCATGGACATCCACTGAAGACAATAGTGGTGGATGATCACAGACTCATTCTATACAGTAAAGAACAACCCCTTTGCAACATTCACCTGAGTAAAGAACACGCTCCAGTAGGTATGCATGTCATTGTCAAAGTCTGCAATCAGGAAAAGACTTCACAAAACAAATACAGAAGGTTCACCAGTAGGTGTAAACCATTCATTAACCTCAAGAACAGATTAGACTTCACACAAAAAAAAAGCCAGGCCAGTTTTGGACAGATGAAACTAAGATAAGTAAAACAACAGGAAGAATATAGTATGGAGAAGACTTGGAGCGGCTCATGATCCGAAGCATACAATATCCTGCTAACCATGTTAACCCAGACAGGGCATGGCTGGACAGTTTCCATGGTAATAATTAAAAACTACTTGCCAGTCTGAAGCCACCTACTTGTCTCTACAATGTGCTGATGCCTGATGCCTCTCACCTTTTAAAAATGGAAGTCAGTGAGGTGGTTGCTAGGGTATTGTAACTGGCTGCTATGGTGTGGTTATGAAGTTAAAACGTCACCATATGTTGCGGATTACTAAGCCGAGCGATATGAGCCCACCCCAAAGTCTTTACAACATTCTGATGCACAGCTATGATGTCACAAAGATCTGCCCAATGCCACATCTATGGAATATTTTGCATCTCATTAAGCTGGTTAATTTGACCTCTCATTCATGGGTTGACGACAAACCATGCCGGACAAGTTATGCACCGAAATTTTGGCCAGAAGGAGTATGCAGAAGAGTAATAGTGATGCTTTGCTTTGCAAGCACCATTAATTACAGTTTATAAACAGATCCTTGAAAACTGGAACAGCTGAACAGTTTAAGTGTTGAAATGGATCTGTTTACAAACTGTAATTACAAGAGCTACAAGAGTGTTGCAGGCAGAGGACACTGCAGGAATGGACTCTAAAAGGCCACAAAATAAAAATCACAAACTTGATTTGTTATGACCATGACCCCCAGCCACATCCATGTAATCAGATGCCATAACCAAACAAACCATGACCTCCCCCCACTTTGAGATTAATGTGGCCCTTATCTCAAATGGGTCACATTTAAGATTAAACATGTTAAATTACCTAAAACCAATAATAATAATCCTAGGGAAAACAGTAGGTCCTTTGCAGGTGCTTGGGCCCTAATGAATAGACTAGAAAAAAAGGTTTGATTTCTCATTTTATCTACTTTAACCCCTTGACAATCATCAGTTTTTGTATGCTTATATGATCAATGAATTTTTATGTTCTTTGCTATCGTGTGGCAGTGATAGTGGCTTTAAAATGGTGTAGCCATCATGAATCGTAAATCATCATGTTTTAAACGGATATCTCACCAGCGACTCCAGGTGCGGCACACACGCATGCAGATACACAGCTGCCGTTGATTAAGATATTGGAAGACACGGAGCCAGACCTCCCTCGGCAGCACATGTGAAGCTCCACTGTCCAACAGCAGGCAGTGCGGCTCAGGGCAGGTGGGTGGTGGACGGACCAAGTGTCGCTCCATTTGTATGGGCCTCGGTGGTGAGGGAACGGCTGCAGGACTGCGTTTTACCAGCTGTGAGCGGGTGGGCACTAAGCGGGACGGTTGGGAAGAATGCAGTGCCAGTGAGCCACTGACAGAGTTAGACAGGTTCGGTGGGGCAGAGCCGCCATTCGAGGTACCAGAACCCGCTGTCATTAAACCTGCGCTCTTATTTGAAGAAACGTTTTGGCCTTGACGGCTTACACTGCGAATCTTACTGCCACGCACAGACTTTGCAGCTTCGTGACGATGATTGGGGACAGCAGCACTGTTTGAATTCTCCTTCTCCTGTGTCTCTCGAACCCCCACCCGTGTGCGGCCATTTCGTGCCTCCTGTCCATTAGTGCGCTTGGATGAGGGAACACCCTCAGGTCTTGCTAGAAGTCCATGTCCAGTGGGTGGTGCTTGCGTTGTTGACAGCGGTGAAGGTGGAGCTAGTGTGGCATTTTTTCGACCCCGGTCCATTGAGCCTTCTTCGTTGTCAGTTTCCGTGTCCATAACCACTTTGCGCACCCTGTGGGCCACCTCCCCTCTGCGCCTCTGGGGTTGGGCCTCCTCCACATTGTCTTGCTCCTTTTCTGCTACAAAACTCTCACCTTCAGAGTCCTCGCTGGCACTGAAGCCCAGTTCTGCCAGACGCCGATTTCGATTTTGCTCACAGACATTGCTGTTGCCATAAACAGTGGCTGGAGAGGAAGGTTCGGAGGCTGCGGCGGGAGATGGTGATTCAGAGTCAGATTCAGATTCTGTTTCAGAACTAGATGAAGAGGAAGAACTGGAGTCCCGTACTCGCTCCAGGAGCTGACACATTCGTTTAAAACGCTCCAGTTTCTCACGGTGATGAGTGCGCTGGTCCAGGCTGGAAGTTAAGGATGAGGGCTGTGGTATAGAAGAAATTCCACTTGAGCTGTGACCACTAGCTGAAGAGGAGTTCGGCCCATTTACTTCTGAGGAGTTAGGTTTCGTTTTCTGCTGTGTTATAAAACGAGCAGAGATGTTACGAGAGTCCTTGTTAATTATTCATTTCAAATAATAGATCTAAAGGTCTTTACAATCATACCTTTTTCAGGTGTTTATCACGGGCACCTTTGATCTATTAGACAAAGAGACAAAACACACAGTGCTCATAAACAGAGGGGGATGTTATCTATGTATGAACAGCGCATCAGCGTTATTCATGTGCCATATCATCTGTTACCAAAATGACTCCCCTCCCCTCTCTCTCCCTTTCTCTCTCTTACTGACACCCTCCCCTCTCTCTCCCTCTCTCTCTCTTTCCCTTTCTCTCTCTCTCCCTTTCTCTCTCTCTCTCTCTCTCTCTCTCTCTCTCTCTCTCTCTCTCTCTCTCTCTCTCTCTCTCTCTCTCTCTCTCTCTCTCTCTCTCTCTCTCTCTCACAATCTACAAACAATCTAACAAAACAAAAATCCCGCCAGCTTACTCATTGTTAATGTTGATTAACAAAATAATGCTCTCAATTTCAATAAAATAATATATTAGAGACACCTAAAAAATTTAAACTGTTAGATCAAAGGAAACAAAAAAATTCTCCGTGAAAATACTACATTTATAACGATTAACAACCAATCATGTAAGCCAATTGAACTGTTGTATTATCACCATAATTTTTTTTTCAGCTCATTATCAATAAAATATATATTATGCAGTGAAATAGTGAGACACCTAAAAATTTGAACTATTTGAGATCAACAGGGAAACATAAAAAAAAAAAAAGTTTTAAAAAAATTTGATTTTGCCAGCCCAATGTGCCCAATTAAGAAAAGAACCAATGGGCTGCTAATGAAATGTCTCATGGGCCGGTCTGTCTGGAAAAAAAACCAGACGCTGACTTTTTTGACAAATACTCCACCACAAAGACCCCAGCGCCATCAAAGAATTAAGCAGAAAGAAAGAATGGGCCGCCAATATATGAGATGTATCGACCCAAAAAGTACATCAGCCCAGGGGAAAAATGCCCCTTTCTGCCAGATGGACAGTCCAGCTCTGAAGCCTAGCAGACCTTTAAAGATCTGTCACTGTAGTGCAAATAAAACAGGTGTAAGATGTAATTTTCAAGTATAAAGAACACAGATAACAAGGCTATGATGAAAACTCTGTGTATGTACTGATCAAGCTCATTGATTTCCTTGATTTTCTTTTAAAGAACCGCAAAAATTACTTCAAGTCTGTATCTTTTTATTTAAACTCTTTATAGTTTTAAAAGAAATGTAAACATTAATGCACTTTTAGAAAATTCCAAAATGACAGACTTCCTGTTGGGCAAAGCTAATGGGTGTCGATGTGAAGTTGCTTAGGTCGACAAGACCAATACACAAACCTTGTTTCATATAGGTGCGAGCATATATGTATGATGTATGCAACATCTTTTTTGCCCCATTTCAAGTGGGCACTGCCAAGCCCCCCCGACTTGCCCATGTGCCAGCCTTAGCTCAGGCTTAATGGCTGAAAACTTGAGACACGTATGTTTTTGAGCAAGTTAAGGGGCCCAAAACCCACAAAAACATATACTTAAACTTAAAACTTATATACTTAAAAACCTAAATGGAATACAAAATACAGCAGCAAGAAGCCATGATGGGCTCAAATCCCTTCATAATTTAGCATCTTCAATGTCTTGGCACAATATTTGCAAAATTTGGTGACAATTCCATAAATCCCTTATAAAGGGTATTTAAAAATTCAGAGCCTGGAATTGTCAGGAAATCCACATTCAATCCAAAATAGCTAACTTCCTGTTGGGCGGAGCTAATAAATGTTTTTTAAAAGTTGTCTGGCTTGATGAGAACAATACGTCCAAAGTCTTGTGACTGTAGGTAAAACTAACCCCCTCATTTTAGTCAAGAGGGGGTGCTACAGGACTCTCCACCACATCCATGTCAAAGTTTTTACCTATGACTAATGGCGGACTATGTGTGTGCCACATTATGTCTTTTTAAACATAAGAGCCAACAAAACGTTTTAAGGTTAGAAGTGATACCATGGAAACATAATTTATCATAAATCCTTCTAGAACATTACATCAGCAATGCCCTACATTATTCTGACCAAGTCTAAAGTGACTTGGCTAAATTTAAGTGGACTATTGGAGGGACCCTGTTGTCTTCCTGGGGATTATTTGGGCCCAAGCACTGAAAGTCTAAACTAACTATTTTCTTTCCCAAGAAGCACCAGATGGAGATGGTGTGCTTGGGCTTGTCATCTATTGTTAGGGCCCAAGCACTGAAAGTGTAATTGTTGTTCTTAGGATTATTATGATTATTTATTATAATTTTTTTCAAGGTTTTCAGGGCCTTTGGGTCCCTTAACATGGTCAAATGTCCTGAAATTTAGCACACACTTCAGAGTCAGAAAAACTGTCTGGCACATGGGCGTAGCTTGGTAATGCCCCCTGGTACGGGGCACAAAACGATGGTGGATATGTCAAACATTTATGCACGCACCTGTATAAAACTTGATATGTTTTGGCCATGTCAACATGAAACTTTTCACATCGACACCTCTTTACAAAAGGTGAACTAATCATTTAAGCTTGGCGTTTGTATTGGATATAGTGTAATAGGTCAAAATAGGCAGAAAAAGGAAGAAAAAAAGGAAAAAACTACACAACTCAATGTTTCAATCAAAATAGAAGATACATCTTAAAGATGTGTTACATTTTGTGTGTTAGCTATAAGAAAAGCTCTGAAAAAGCTCTCACCTTCTTTTTTGAGCCACTCTCCTGGGGCAGGTCCTTCTCCTTTCTGCGTTTATGTCCATCTTGACGTGCCGTATCCTCCACAGATGGTGGCTTCTTCTTACTCGGCGGTGGATCATCAGTCAGTTTCCAGCGACTCACTTCTCCATTGTCCATCCGTCTCTTTCCTAAACCATCTCCCTGATCCTTAAAGATGAACAAAATCCTAATACCATCATGCTGACCATTCAATAGGGGCCAAAGCCCCGAATGTGCATGGGCCGCTATTGTATCTGTTACTTTTCTTATTCCTTTTTCTTCTATTTTTGAGTGTATGGCAGCCCTTGGAGCCATATGGTAAAAAGTTGTGCAATTTGGTACACAGATAGAAAACAGTCTGAAATGTTACTAGACTAAACTGGGTGTCTCTATCTCAAACCCTTTATCACCACCAAACATCCAAAATTTTACTCATGTTTATGCTCACAACTTTTAACTTGTAAGTCCTAGCAACAAAATTATTTTTTCCTGATTCCTTGGCTCATGCCGATTCCAGTACAATTTCCAATGCCTGTTTCTGCCATTTTTAATTTTCAGAAAAACCTATTTTTTCAAATTCCTTCCTAGGGCGTTTGTCAGATTTACAAGAAATTTTATACAAAGCATCTAGAGATGACAAAAAGTTATAAAAAGTTTTTCAATACACCCAATCACTCTCATATACCCCTTTAATGAGTTTCACAGCGAACACACCAATATGCATTTGAGGCTATATCTTTGCACAGCTTTTGTGTATTGACATGAAACTTTGTACATGTCATCAGAGTCATTACCTGAGTGAGCATGAAAGCTCAAAGCAGCACCTACTGACCACCTACTTTGTCAAAGCACCACTTACTGGGCCAGACATATGAAAATAGCTATTTTTGCTTATAACTTTTGAAAACTTTGGCCTGAAACTTTGGTCAGCCATAATGGGCGTAAGCCATTTTGAAAAAAGTAATATAATTCAATTTCCTATGACTACAATTGTGCATCGTTTGCGCATCAATTGGGTACTTACAAAGTTTGGAGCCAGTTATAAAAAGTTATAAAAGAAATTTAAAAAACAATGCTTATAGCTTTAGATTAAACTGCCTTATTGTGATGAGACTTGTCTTTTTAGATTCCCTGGCTTATGTCTAGTGCTACAATACCAACCCTATCATAGTCAACTGTACTTCCTGTCAGCCATTTTAAGTTTTTTTTAAAAACCTACTTTTCAAAACCCTTCTTAGGTTATACGTCCAATTTGCACAAAATTTTGTGTGCATCAACTAGGAACACTTCTGATAAAGTTTTCAAATCTTTTTGATACATCAAATGGGTCTAGAGTAACACATTAAGATATTACATTGCAAGATGCCAAAAAAGGATCAGAGGCTATGTCACAAGAACACTGCGGTATTGACATGTAACTTTGCACATCATTGTGACCACATCCTGACTGTCTCAAAGCAATAGCCACCTATAGATCCAAAAATATAAATTATTTCATATTGCTGTAAGTGGTTTTACAAATGTTATTTAAGCCTATTTTTATAAAATCATCATTAGCCCTTAATGGGCTTGATCCTGTTATTGCTTCTTGAAGCTATATTTTATATATACTACTGTTTGTAGATTTTTTCTCTGTTTGTTATACTCTAGAAGAAAGTAAGTACATCTGAGGGTAAGTAGTTTTCCAAAAGCAGTTAGGTCTTTGTGCACTCTGAATCTTACCTTACTGGTTTTTCCTTCCTTGTGGCACTTTGGACATTCCCAACAGTTTGGGATCTCATCATTAATAATGCCCTCAGACTTACCCATCTGTGAGGAGACAGTTGTCACATTATCACCAGCCATTGGAAAATATGATCTATTCATTCTGACAGCTCTGGTGTTTGAAGACAAAATCTAAGGCAGAATGTTAGCACAGACCTTTAGGCAGCTGGGGTGGATGATCTCATTGCAGATGGTACACTCCATCAAAGAGAGGCTGAACTTCTCCTCCTCTGATTCCACCGTGTCTTCCTTTCCTGCTTCACCACACGCAAAACACACGGCTGTGTGCGGCAACACCGGCTGGATGAAAAGCAGAACAAGAGAGTGACACAGAGAACACACTTCTTACTCAGTGAACACAACTGTGAGATGAACATATTGTGATCCTATTTCATGCAGAACACTTGATCTGGACATTTTTTTGGTCTTAACTTGCATATGGCCCATAAGAGGTCTTTTTTCTCCCCTTGTCTGCTAATGAGTATGACGAAACTTGCTCTTCAGGTGTACAGACATTATTATTGATTATAACTGTAATCTAACAATTATATAAAAAATCTATTGCCCAATTAAAAGCTTAAACTTGATAAATTTGAGGAACAAATTAACCATAAGTAATGTGCTAAAGATGTGACGCACAATTGTAAAAAAGACAAACTAAACTAAAAACAAAAAAACATTTTAACAGTTAAACTTTAAATATGAAATGTTGGATTAGTGGTTAAGGCTTTTAGCCTTCTGCAATGTTCTCATCAGTCATCAGTACAATAAAACTGATGAAAGACATTTTACAATGGGATGTACAAAAGTCCCACTAATTGATTTACAGGAATCTTCTGCTCTGGAAAGCAAATGCGCATCAGACATTTATTTTGTCTGATACGAGTTAAAAAAAACCAACATTTATAACAATTTTGTCTGATTTTATTAATGATTTGGCATATTGTACTAAATTGTAATTTTGGCAAACAATTTAGTCTGGTTTGGTAATATAGTTTGCCCATTCAGGTAGAGCTGAGCTTTGACATTTACTGTAATTACTAATGATCAAGTGTGTAACATAATATAAACAAGGATGGCATGACTCACACAAAAATCTGGTCTCACCATCACCAGGGTGAATTCATAAAGAGACAGAACAAACTAAGACTGTAGCAACATCTCTAAGATGCTTACATGACTTGACCTGCTCAAGAAAACAATTTTTCTTGCAAACCAAAAACGGAATGAATAACAGATCAGCTGATATGTGTAATGTATGAAGTAATCAGCAAGGCGCACAGGCTTTCTCTTTTATTTACCGCAGTGCATTGCCTGAGCAGGCATGACTGTTTCATCCGTCCTGGTCCACCAAATTTCTTCATGTCTTTGCAGAAGTGGCACTCGCCACACTCGGTCCGCATGCAGGCTTGACAGCGTCGGCAACGTGTCCGTCGCCGCCGTGCCCCTCCCAGCGCCTTACTGCCAGACATCCCCTCTGCATTCAACTGAGAAAAACACCCCCACACATTAGCCATCAAATACAGACAGATCTAGACATTTTAGGGTAATCATCCAAAATCACAGACCAAACGAAAAAAAAAACAATCATATTACTTCAAAAATGCTTAAAAAACAGTAGCACTGTAGAAGTCAGTCTAGGTCAGTAATGGTTATTTATTATTCCGAAAATGTGTTACTGGGACAGTCCTGTCACTGTTTTACAGCACAGCAGTAAAAGTTTATCTTTACTGTTTAATGTATCAGATGGGTGATTTTTCCGATTAATTGAAATTTACGTTTTAACACGTTTTTTTTTTGAGGTGTCGTGATTTTTAATAAAATTATTAGCGCACACATCCAATTAGATACATTGTCAATACAGCAATGGTAGGATAATTAAGAGTCAATATTTCCCAACCACAAGATGACGTGCGTGATTAACACAGGGCACGCTCTGTGTAGAACATCATGGAGGCAGATGGATCTGATGAGCATGCTTAGTACCGGTGGGAATATTGTGACCTGTCACAGAGCATGTCTTAAGCCTGAAACAGTAGACAGACTGGTCTTCCTTTCTAGAAACCTGTAAGAAAAACTACTACATGTTTATCATATTTCCACAATGGTCTGCAAAGTGCTATTAGTCATTTTTTGTTTTACAACTATTAACACTACTATTTACAGCTATTAACACTACTGCTATTACTTTCAGAAATTTACAATTTGCTTGACATGTTGAGTTGACTGAAACAACAGAATATTTACATTGGTTAAGATGTGCTATTTTCTATGTTTACTTTGATAACTTTGCAATACAAAAATACAACTTTTTTTAATCAGATGGTTTTTCAAAGTTACTAATAAAGAGAATGTTATTTCAATCTTGTAGTTATGTTTTATTTTGGCTAGTAAAACTTTTTTTTTTTAAATCGTGAATCTGTCAAGCTGAAAAAAAGTTGGTTTTTGCTAAATTGCCCAGCCCTAACTTATATATTGCGTACCTTGCCTCCTGACTAATGTGGGAATGGCATGGAAGGTCAACAGGTTTTCAACTGATGGGTCACAACTCAAAAATAGTCTATTCTAAAAGGGTTGTACAGCAGGTAAAAACAATCTTAAACACATATAATAAAACACTAACAACCATATACTGTGCGTATTTAAAACAGCAAAATATCAAACTGTTTAAAGTTTCAAGACTGTGCATCTAATCAATTTCACAAGGGTCATTACATGTCAATTAACCAAAATTTTAAAATTTGAAAATGAAAATTTCCCCTGCTCAAATTTTTGATTTTTAAAAATATTTTTACAGAAGCAAGACCAACATGACAAATTTAATCAGAAATTAGGAGCTATAACACAGGGGTGAAAAAGTTAAAAATTATCAAGTTGAGGCACTTTAAATGCTGTTAGTAGTTTATTTATAGGATTTTATATTTGTACGAGTTTCAGGTAAATTTGAATTAAGGGATGTTGTTAATTATGGCCTGAGCACTGACGCAAAATGGCTCTATAGCGGCACCTACAACATTTCAGAAAAGCAGTTCACACGCTATGTATCATGTACATATACGCAATATGGTAGGCTTATGTAACATTATGTAACAACTACTATAAAAAAGGCACTTACAGCAAAATCCCAAATCCAACAGGAAGTCAGCTATTTTAAATTTTATCTGCAATTGTTTGCAGTTTTAGCCATTACCAGGCATTAAATAACTACAGGTGTCATTACATCAACATTATATTTGGTCAGTTTAATTTAATGGCCTTTGCCATGTTAAATTGCAAAGCTTTTGAATTATTGTTTAACGGTGTGTCTGTGGTGGCCTGATAATGTTTGATGTTTTGCCATGAAACATGAATATTTCTTGAGAGGTAAGGTATGCTCAAACTTCACACCAGCATCCCGATGTGCACCAAGATGTGAGAGCCAATAAATGCTGCTTGCAACTTTAATATGTGTTCCTTCTAAAGCTACTATGAGTCTAAATATGCAGTATCATAGCTAAGTTTGGTAGCGTGGTAGGTCTCTGTAAGCATGTTTATTTGATAAACCAAGACCAGACCTAAATCGTTTAACTATTAGACCTTCTCCGGGTTTCAAAATGTGAAGCATTGCCAGACATAATAGATCAAGTGGAATCCATTGATGTAGGTTATAACAGGCATATATAGGCATTGAAATATTTTTAAAACATATTTGGTTACAGGTGTTTACACTTTGTAAAAAAAAACACAAATAGTGATTTTTTTAATTGTCACCATTGGCATTTAATTTAACAAGGATTGCTAAAGTCAACAGATTTTACTAACAGATTTACCAATCTCTGTAAAAATAAAATAATAATGCTGCATCTTTCTCAGGTTATTTAAAATAATAATAATAATTAAGCCGGGTTCAGTTGACATGGAATTACCCACAGGGTTTCATCTGTCAGTTGGAAATGTGTCTAATATTAACACATTTAACTCAATATTTGTTCCATGTGTTTGGCTGGTAGAAATCACACTTCTGCGGTTCTTTGTGTACTTACAAAATTGGCATTTGTAATTTTGCATACTCATACATGCTTTGCTTACAAGCATTTACCACGATAAACGCAGTCTCCATCAAAAGACAGTAAAATCACAAATCATTATGAGATCTCACAGAATGCTGCTGTCATATTAAGTTTTATTAAAATAACAACAGCTGTAGTAACTATGGCATTTTGGTGAAAACTATGGTTATCATGGCAAGTTTTTTAAGGGCTACACAATAAGAAATTCTTTGCGAAGGCCTTGAAATCAACTATAGGAAGATCTACAGTGAAGCAATGACAAAGGATTTGATTTTTTTAGTGTTTTTTTTCCATGTTTATGACAGTCTAATAAGATCATCACACATCGTCTGTTATATGCACATCTGCCCATTATTTCTGTAACACACTTGAGTGCTTCATGAGGGTTTAAATCACACAGCTAACATGAGCAGCTAACCACACGCTAACCAGCACATTGGTAAGTTTTAGAGTTTTAGATATACTAAACGTAATACATGACTTGACGGTAAATCACCACAGTAACAAATAATCATTAAATCTCTGTGATGGAAGCAAAACACACACACACATATACATGAACATAAACTTTAGTAGCAGTAATACTTTACTTTCTGTAATAATCTATCCAGTTAGCTAGCATGGGTTAGCAGATCCATTCTAAACCAATCCTGCGCTACTAACCAACTACACCTCAGCCAGTGTTTGTAAACTGGTGCACTGGTTTGGGCTTGACCAACCATTTTAACGGAGATGTGATTTTACCCATCATGATGTTTACGTGAAACAGAGTTGTTCAGCTCCACAAACACAAAACACCAGCAGCTAACCGCGCATAACAACACAATCAGATCACAGAGGACTACGGGATATACTTCAACTCACCTTGTATGGAGCCGCATACTCCTTGATCGAGCATTAGAAAGATGTTTTCTTATGATAGACCACCACAATGAGAGAGGGATCGCTTCCTTGTTTCTCGTCTGTCCTGCTTTTCTATCCTTTCACGTGTTTACAGGAATGACTCCACCAAACACCGTTTACTAACACGCCACACCATCCGTCGTTACGTGAGCAACATCTATAAACATTATCAATGTCTCTAGATAACATACGTTTAGTTATTTGATAATTTTGCTGTCCTTTGGGTACAGCCCAGCCTCCTAATGTGCTCCCAAAGGCTCTCCAAACACACAAATCACATTAAACGCTCATAACACTCATAGTAATGTTTAAACACTCTTTCGCGATCTGCACGGACATTATTACGTTCGACTGTGATTCCCAAACGATCGCGGGAAATCGCAGAAAGCTGCAAAGACGGATAAACGTGGCTTTTGTTCGTCTTTCCTATTGTGTTGCTCTGCTGTACATCTCTGCAGTGTCACATAATCGTCGTGTTCCCGTGATCACACAGCACTGATCATATCCTAAATATCCGACGCCACCGCACTCCATGCTACTTCTGGAAAATAAAATTAATAAATAAATATGGTAAATATAATAAAGGAAGGTAAAAAAAAATACGGTCCTCCGCTGCGTTCGTCATCGGTGAAATGCATTATGGGAAAAGTGGTCTGTTAGCGCCTTATCCCAAAATGCTAGCTAAACAATGCTCGAGATAAATACTTGTGTAACAGACTAATACAATAAAATATAATATATATAGCAAGCACATTAAAATAAAATATAATTCATATTTTTAGTAATTGTGCTACACATGTAAGAATACAACAGCAGAGAGATATTCTGCGGTCAACATAAGCAAAAGTAAGGCAGAATAAAGTCAGAAAAGAGGCGTTATATAGGTGGAACTGACTGAGAATAGCGTCCAGATATAGGCAGAATAAAGACGGAACTAGTCCTGCTATATTCTGGCTTCATCTGGACTCTTAATAAAGTGCTGTGTATCGAAAACCTACTTCCCGTGAAATTAGGACTCCCGTGCTTCTGATTGAGTCAGACACTAGAGATGTTGCTATCTGATTGGTCTTTTGTGTCTAAAGGCCATCCCTCAGCTCTAATCCTAACGACAGTAGAGAGCAACAGGGGAGTCGTAATTTCACGAGGAGTAAGATTTCGATACTACGCCGGTTCCGTCTACTGCTGCTGTGAAACACATCACGCGTATTCATTCGAGCGAACGCATCATCCAAAGGCTTGAGTTTGTTGTTTAGCTTTAGTTTAGTCTTTGCACAGAAGTGAAGATGATTAAGCTTTTTTCGCTGAAGCAGCAGAAGAAGGATGAAGAGTCCGCCGGAGGAACGCGAGCGGGAGTCGGCGGAAAGAAAGCGAGCGCGGCCCAGCTGCGAATACAAAAGGGTACGAGGAATTAAACAACACACAACACCACAAACACACGTTAACTTCGTACACAGACACGTTCAGTACTATTAAGTCGCTGTTTTGGTTCTGCGTATATATATATATATATATATATATATATGTATATGTATATATGTATATGTATATATGTATGTATATGTATTGTTAGTAACCCGATATGAAGCGGTGAAGTCGCGTTAGCCGCCCCGCTAATGTTGATTACACTGCATCATAATGACAACTTGATGTTAAAATGTTTTCATACTTCAGACTCTTCACAGAGACTGAAACTCATCTACAGTCATGTGTCTCAAGTCTTGTGAGGTTTATGTGCGATCAAGGCTCGTGTGAGTCACTCAAAATATCGAGGCCCTCTAAATACAAGCGTCACATACATCAGTGTGTTGTGTTGACTTGGCAGAGACTAAGGAGCGTTTTTGAGGACAATTTTAAAGTGCTTTCTATTTGTGTAAAAGTTGTGACAATTCAAATGCAGATTGTTTACATTTACGCGAACGTAAAATGTGTGTCAAATGAAAACGCAAAGTCCATTGGCAAATGCATTTCCCATGTTTTTGGCGTTAAGACCTGGTCATATTTCAATAGCAATTATGCGTTTGTACGCAGCCCAGGAAGTCACCTGTAGGGAATAAAAACAATCCGTGGCGACGGTTTTGCAACTCGTCCCCTCAGTTTATTAACCGTACTCATGATTTTTTTTTACAAAATGTGAGCACACTAAAATAACACAGAAACAACAAAAACAGTATTAATAAGTTGATGTGTTCCTCACAGGCAAATTATGATTGTGTGCTCCTATTGTACATGCAGCAGCGCAGCATGAGTGTTGGTCTTTTATCGCACCTCTCCTGTTTCAAACATCACCATGATGTCTGGGTCACAGCAGTAATATATGAGGAAATTACTTTGTTCTTTGCATGTCATGGCAGCTTGAATTGTGCTGAGGATCTCTGCTCTTCAGCATTGAAAGTCTCTTCACATCATGATAGAAATCGCTAAGTGTTGTAAATATATTTTTATAAATGTATATCTTCTGTGGAAGGTGCAGGACCATAAAATATTTGTCCAATCCTCACATTCATTCCAAATGCAATGATAGGATGTCCTACTTGCCTGTTAAACTATATATGTTCATGTGTTGGAAGAGGCGTAGTTTTGGAGAGTGATCTGAAATTATGGTGTGATTTTATGCTTTCAAAAATAGGTTGCTATTGCTAGCCTCTATTAAATTGCCTACCCTACCATTAAGATGACTGCAGCACAGGCGAGGCAGAGCATCAAAGATCACTCACTGCTGGTCTTAGATTACAATCGAAGAGTACAATCAAACATAAGGCAAAGAGGGTGTTACTTTTTTTGAAGATTACTCAATTTATCATTAACGTAATCATGATATTACACAACTACCAAACTAGTGGATGGTAGCACCAGTAGGTGAAATAAGGAGAGAGCAGGACAGCCACACATCCAATTCATTACTCATCATACTAAAGTCACATTTATTTGTATAGTGCTTTTCTCAGTGCATGACATTCTAAAGCAGCTTTTTAAAATTGTTTCAATGTCTTTAAACCCTAGTTGAAACTGCCTCAGATACAGACATGCTGTTTTGTAGCTTGGCAAAATTTAAAGACGAATTTAAAATTTAGACAAAAGGCTGTTCTGCTAATACAGGAAATTTGGTTTCAAAACATTGTCCAGCATAACACCTGTTCTTAAAATGATAGTTCACCAATAATGAAAATTATTTAATAATTTACTCATACATGTCATTAACTTGTATACCTTCTCCTTCTAAGGAACACAAAAGAAGATATTTTGAAGTATGTTGTTAACCAAATCATTGTGGCACCCATTGACTTCTGTTGACTTCTCCCATTGACTTCTCAAAACCACTGAGACATTTCTCAAAATATCATCTTTTGAGTTCCACAGAAGAAAAGTCCTATGGGTTGGAATGACATAATTGAGAAGAATTTGGTGAATTATCCCTTTAACTGTACAACATGGAGTGACTGATGCTGTTTCAGATTGTATTTGAAATTGTTGACAAATGATGTTGTGTAGGTTTATGGGCCAATTTGATACCTCTTGTTTGACTTCAATAAAAGGAAATTATTGGCCATCCAGTCTTTAATGTCTAATGACTGTTTTTCTGTGTTGGGGCACCTAGAATGTGTACAAACAAATTTAGCACACACATCAGAGTTGTCAGTTATTAGTCTTGGGCAATAGCTAAGACATGGGTGTGATGGGGCAAGCACCTTCAGTCACCAAACCTTGTACATAGTCGTCATTTCTATCAAGCCACACATCTTTCAAACTGGCTCCTAGTAGGTCCACCCTACAGGAAGTCAACAATTTTGGAATGAATTTGGATATATAAAATAATAGCATCTCTGAACTTTTAAATACTCCTCCAAGGGGATTTATTTGATCTTCATCAAATTCTCATTACGTTACTACCAAGACATTAAAAATTATAAATTGCAAAAAGATTTTTGTTTTTTACATTGTTTTTATATACATTGTTGACACAGTGAGGTAATAAATTTGTGGCAAAAGAGGAAATCAGTGACTTATATTTTCTGTGTGCATTGTCTGATTTAGATTTAGGTACGTTGGTCATGGGGTCAGATTTTAGATGGATGTGGCTGTTGTGGGTCACGGTCACAGCACCACCAGCTGGCAGTAGGAAATGTCACTTTGTCAAAGTCCTCTTATATTTACAGAATTAACTTCGACTTAAAATAATGTCAAGACACTGCTAACAAGTTGCTATGATGACGCATCTAATATTAAAAGTTCTTTTCATGGGCGTGTGTTTGGAATTTGAGGCATTTGGCATGCTTTAAATTGTTGTGTGGCATTAGGACAGGGCAAAAGTGAACATGCTGGTGTGTAAGAGACTGTCTAGAACCCTTTTTTGACTAAAGGTTTGTATGAGGGACAGACCCAACGTTAAGTCCTTATTCACTAAAACTCTAGGCACTCAAGTTTGCTGCGTGGCTCTCATTGGTGTATTTTAGGTGTCACCTTAGGGTCAACATGAAACATCATGTAATGTTTCTCTGTGTTTTTGTGTCAGACATCAATGAGCTGAACCTTCCTAAGACATGTGAGATCGTTTTTCCAGACCAGGACGACCTGCTCAACTTCAAGCTGATCATCTCACCTGATGAGGTTTGCCTTAATTCACTCTGTCTCACCTTCTTTATATTCATGACACTAAAACCAGTGATGGTTATTTTACAATATCACATTTAAATGTAATATGTCAGAGTTCTATGGTGTCAGAATTATTGCATAACACAAGTAAATTACGATTATAGATAGATTACGATCAACAAATAAATGTAGAAAGTTTCATAAATAACCAGAATGAGATCCACAAATACATGTTAGAATTTGCACAAAAATTAATCAGATTCACAAATAAAGAAAATGAGATTTGCAAATAAAATATTTTTTTTTTGTTAAACTGTCTTGCATTTATTTGTGAACCGCAGTCTGTGCGTACGTGGACCGCAGTCTGTGCATTTGTGGATTTGAAACATTTCTAACATTGAGATGTGCACACAAATCCACAAATAGGTGGACTCCACCCACCATCTGCGTAAGCCAATCGGACCGCTGCGTAAGCGCCGACCAATCATGGCACATTCCCCCTCCAGCCAATCAAGTTTTGCCTTTACAACCAGGGTGTGCACAGTGTCCTATTGCACCAAACTCATCTTAAACTCTTCAAAATGACCAATTAAGCAGTATTTGTATATTAGTGCATTTCACTTTGTATTCCAGTTTCATAGTACTCACAAATTATTAGGCTAATTTTATTCTAAACATACTTTATTGAATGAATGTCCTGTGTTTGTGTTAATGCATTGCAGGAGTCTGTGAGACAACAAATTCTTCATAGACTACTTTCCAAAGTGACTTATACACTGGAACACCCCCCGCTGGACATTAAATATCTGTTCTAAACAGTTCTTGCTTCATTTATAAATTAAGTTACATGCACTGATATACATTAGTGGTCTGAAAGATTAATAACTGACTGATTCACTGATTCTGTAATGATTCAAACTAGTAACTCTAGGATTCTTGAATATTTTACTTAAGAATGTAATCATTACACCGAGTATACACCAGACGCTACACAGTGTTATTGTCATTAGCCAGTGAATTGGACAACACTATCAAATAACATCTTTTCGCTATAACACTTTTAATGCCACTCAATTTACATTACAAAATCACAACTCAGATACACTCCCTTTGAATAATCATTCATAACACTGCTTGTTTTATTTTAGATGTTGTAACAATAATGCTGTTAGATTCTTAGAACAACTCATCTGTTGTGATACCACTTGACTGGCCATTTTAAAGAGTTTATAAGAGTTTTGCAATAGGACACTGTGCCTGCCCTGATTGTACAAGTAATATGTGATTGGTTGGAGGGTGAAAGTGCCATGATTGGTCAGCACAAAGGGGCTGTTGTCCGATTGGCCTGAGCAGATGGTGGGTGGATTTGTGTGCACGTCTCGACGTTAGAAATGTTTAAAATCCACAAATGCACACTGTGATCCATGAATGCACAGAAAGCGAACTACAAATAAATGCAAGGCAGAGTTGTGTTTTTGACAAAAATATAATTGTAGTTTTTATTTGCAAATCTCATTTATTTGTGAATTTGTTTTTTTGTGCAAATTCTAACATATATGAATCTCATTCTGTTCATGTGTGTTTTTTTTGTTTGTTTTGTTTTTTTAGTTGTGAAGCTCTCTACATTTATTTGTTGGTCCCAATCTATTTATTTGGTATTGTGCAACAATTCTGACCCCATAGAGTTCCATTCCAAACAATCTGGTGTGTTTCTTGCTGCATTTAGACTTAATGGTGCAGTAAATGGTTTTGAAAAACACTGTTGATATTTAAAATCAGCAATCAAACAAACAATTCTGTTAATATTTGCTAGTTGTTTGTTCTGTGTGTTAAAATTGTTTGCACGTGGCAGACCGATAGCCACAACTTACCAACACCATAAACCCTCGCAGCCAATCAGCTATGAAGGTGTAGGCGCTCATGATTGGAAATTTTTTGTATGTTATAGTTCGATAGTCCCATAATGTATACAATCTGATCATTTCATATGCATTAATCTTTCTCTTTGTTCCTTTTTTCAGGGATTTTACAAGGGAGGAAAGTTTGTCTTCAGTTTTAAGGTAAACAGGCCTCTGCAGGCAAAATTGCTTATTTGTTCAGGTTTTCATGGCAGGGTCTCACTTCTCAGTTCTTCCACTTCAATGGAGATGTTTTTGGGAAGACCTTTAGTGTACAATTAAGAATTTTTTTTGTTGATCAATACATAATAGGGCATTGATAAATAATATATATATTTCTTCTGTTTTTAAGTTATTTGTTCCTTGTTGAAGTCTTGTTAATAACCTTCCTAAAGGGAAGGAGAAACTGAACCATTACAATTTTTTTTACAAATTATATTAGCAAGACATGAGAAGACACAAAAAAATTAACTTTTCAATTTTGACTTCCTTACAATAGCAGAATCTATTACCTCTGTTTTGACACTAAACTGGTCTCGTTCTTATTATTGTGTGATACACTTCTATAATAATCTTTCAATAATCAACAGCATTTCTCTGGAGCAGTGCTTAGTTAATGTGCCAGAGGAGAACTGGCCCTCCCAGTTGAGCCTGGTTTCTCTCAGGTTTTTTCTCCACCTAACATCACTAGAGTTTTTAATCCTTTTCACTGTTGCCTTTGTCTTGCTCACTGGGAGACTGTCGACCTATGCATATTAAGAGACATATTTTACCAATATCACATTTAGCATAACAGGTCCAAACATGCACAGAACCCTATTAATTTACTCATTCATTTCTTTTGTTTTGCTTATGTATTTATCTTTTCAGTTATTATTGCTAGTGTACCTTTTATGGGAAATTTGCTAAATTCTGTTGTCTTTCATATTTCACATTGTTTAAAACTTGACTCTGTAAAGCAACTTTGCAGCAGTGCAAAATTGTGAAAAGCGCCATAAAACTGAACTTGAACCATAGTTGACAAATAACTAGCCTCAAAAGATCACTAAACTGAATTGTTTCAAATTAAAAACACTACATGAAACACTGCAGTTACAAATGTGTTGCTTTTAAGTATAAATATGTAAACAACACAAAAGGAGGAATAATGAAATATGTAAAACAGTAAACGTCATGCATCACATTTGTGCTCTTGCTAATCTTGGTTAATGTTAGCTTTAGGGTTTGGCTTTAATGCATCAAGTAATGTTAAGATGCTAAATATGTAATAGTATAAATGATTAATAAATTAATAGATTAATAAATGCTATAATATTGTTAGGTCAGGTTATCTAATGAATGTTGTTTTATTGTTAAATGCTATTCTAACATTCCAAATACAAAAAATATTATATCATCATACACAGTATATTGCGTTGATCGGTGTTGTGAATAACAGTGTAAAATTGAACAGTTGAATGATGCAGTCACCTGGCGATCTGTTAACTATAAACTAGTCAAGATGAGCAAGCGACAAAGCTTGGCAACAGACTGGTGCGTAAGGTCTGTTGGTTCACCTTTCTGTCTGTTTTGAATGCAAAGTAATGCCTAATTTCCTTCTGTTCCCCTTTTGCCTTTTGAAGTTTTTTTTCTTAAAAATGCTCTCTTAATGTCCACAATAGGTGTAAAAACAAGTAACATTGCAAAGCAACATCAAAACAACTACATATTACCACTTAAATCAAATATGGTAACACAGTATAGTAACATCAGATCTTATTGGTTCTTGCGTGTCTTATAACCAAAAGTCGTGTGACAGTTAGAATTCAGCTGAAGAAAGCAAAATTTAGCCCAAAAAGTCTCTAACACCTTATAGAATGTTCCATTTCCTTTTCTAGTCGCATTTCGGCCATATGTCCGTGTGCAGCAAGCATTTTTTTTTTTCAAAAAGTGTGTTTTAAAAATGCAGGAGCTGGCGAGGCACTGAGCATTTACTTCACATTGAGCACTGGCACTTTATTTTCTAGTTGCCAAGAGTGGAAAATGTTTAACTTTCAAATCACTTCTGCGAATATTCTGTATTACAGCAACCAAATGAGTGTCTCAACTGAAAAAAATGCTGTGCCTACAATAAGCTCTCAAGCACCGACAGCTGGGTTTTCAGCTGCGTGAAAATACTTTGATAGACACAGCTGTAATTTGCTGAATGGGTGCTTATAGATAAAAATTTTTGTGCAAAGCTGCTATAAAAAGATGCACATTGGGAAAGGTGCTCTAAAAATAATATTGGATTAATGTGGTTCTCTTTCATTACAGGTAGGACAGGGATACCCTCACGACCCACCAAAAGTCAAATGCGAAACAATGGTTTATCACCCCAACATTGACCTTGAAGGAAATGTCTGTCTAAATATTTTGAGGTATTGTTAAAAAATAAACTGCACACATTTACTTTTTATATTTTTCATAACTGTCTTAAAATTTAGCACAGTGTAAAACTTTGAACAAAAAGCAGTGAATGGAGCTCAACAATGCACTCCAACATTTAGTTTGTTTTTCCTTAGGAATTTTTATTTAGTTTCTTAAAATTTCATTAAAAATGATTTAATTATTATTAAAGAATAAAGGCATGAAAAAATATCTGACCAAATCTGATTCCTTTAACAAAGGAATATGAAGCTTTTTAAATCAAATTTAAATGTATTAATATGCATTTTTGAAATACACTTTGAAAATACTTATGGCATATTTTGTTTGCCATGATTCCCTGATTAGTTTCTAGTTAGAGTTTTATCTGCAGAAGTTGTTCATCACAAATTCCACTGCTAATCCTTTTTGTTTCTAAATAAATTGAAAAAATGTGAATTGATTAACTTCATGGTAGCTCTTAAGTTTTAAGTTATTAAATTGAGTTGGATTGAATAGGATGTTTTCTGGAACTATTGCACTCTACGTATCAACCAGCAAACAAGGTTCTGTGCAAATCTTGTAGTATTGAATATTACATTGAAATAAAGAAATGCAAATAAACAATGTAGCAATTTATTTAACATGATAAATGCACCTATTTTCATTCTTTAATAATGCCTTAAACTTGCTTGCTTTATTTTGTACATATGCTTTACATTTCAACTATTTTCAAATGTTTAAACATACAGTTAGATGTGTGGGTTTTTTTGCATGCAGTTTGACTTTGGATTAAGTAGTGCAGTTTTGTTCTTTGCTTTATATAGTTCTTTTAGGTTAATGAAAGAATGCCACCAGTATAACCATTCTACATAATGGTGGACCGTGAAAGAATTTTTAAAGTATTCTAAAAATTAAAATAATCAGGTTAGCTGTAGGATTATTAGTTTGAGAATTACAGTCTTTTTTTGGGTTTGGTGGTTAATCGTTGGACTTTTTTATGTTTCAGAGAAGACTGGAAGCCAGTGTTGACTATTAACTCCATCATATATGGACTACAGTATCTGTTCCTTGTAAGTCTAGAGTTTTTATTATGTTCTTTTCACATTGTTGTTCTGTTTGTCATTGAAAATGCATATACAATTTGGTTTACATGCACATTCTGAGGTTTTTCTTCAAGTCTTCATTTTAGGCTTTTGATATCCTCTGGAGTTTATTGTTGCAGCTTGTTATCATTAGGCCTAGAATTGTGCCAATGAAAGTCAAGGAAACAGACTTTAGAAACATGAACAAAATGGTAAGATACACTAGCCAAACTTTGATTTACATGAACACCCATGTGATGGTAAGAGCAGTGTGTAGCTGCAAAAAAGAGCTATCTCAACATTCAAAACATACCACCTCATTTGTGATACATGGTGACCAGAACAAGCAGGAGCTGCAAGTGTCTGTACTACAGGCCTGGTACACCATTACCTTCCAGTTATTAGTGCCCCAGCACCAAGGTGCAAGGACCTTATTGTTTTTAATGTTGGCTTAAGAAAGCCAAACCACTGTTGTTTGATTTAGTGGTGCTTGTGAAGCACTGCTACTCTCTTGCATACTTCTTCTTGACCAAAAAAACTGTGGTACCCAAATTGCCCCATATTGTTTGCCATAGACCCATGAATAAGGGGCATGCAGTGTTAGCATCATGCTATGTCATGCTAGCATTATGCTAAAACATAACATCATGTTAACTCATACTAGCATCATGGTGAAACATGCTAGCATCATGTTAAATCATCTTATTATCATGTTAAATGTACCCATCAAGTTCTTATCCTTCTGAGACTAAAATTTCAGAGACATATTTTCCGTTATTTATTTATATTTATTAATTATTCAAATTTAATTAAATAAAATTTCTGAGACTTACGGTTTTACTAAAACAGGTGATCAAAGTTTGTAAGAATCTCCTAGACTTACAATGATGTAATATTCACATGAGCTGAGGCTGATGTTTGTTTAAATTCTGACCATTAGAATTGCAACATCACCTGCCAGAAGCCAATTAGACTCGTTTCAGCTGCCACACTCTGTAATATTTCTAATCTATCTAGCTGTCAGAAATCATCCACATTCTATCAGTCTCTCTCTCTTTCATCTGTCATTTTATCAGTTACACTATCCTTCTTTCTTTAAATACAGGCTAGGCTTTCTCAAGCTGACAAAATTTGTTCACAAACTCCTCTAGTTATTATTCTTCTGAGGCTAAAACTCTTACAGCTTTCAAGCTACTGTCACAAAACTGTCCACATGAAGTGTGTTATGTCTTTTCTAACTGATCAGACTTAATGAATTCCCATATTAGACTTAAGAAATCACCAAAAATCCCATAGACTTACATTGAGGGAATTTTCAAATGAGCCCCCACTCTAGTAACAAGTAAACATTCTAACATGTTAAATCATGCTACTATCATGATAAAACATTAAATCATGCTAGCATCATGATAGCAACGTGCTAAAACATTCTAAATCATGCCAGTAACATGCTAATGTTAATTTTGTTAAAACATGCTAAAATAAGTTTGCTAGTATCAAGATAAATCTTAATATGTGAAAAACATGTTAAATCATGCTAGCCTCATGTTTAAACATGTTAGGGTTTAAACATGCTAGCATCATGCTAATTCATGTCAAAATATATTTGAATCATGTTAAAAACGTGTTAGCATCATGTTAAAAATGTGTTGCTAAAACATTCTAGCATCATGCTAAAATGTGTTAGCTGCTGTTGTTGGTTCAGGTGATGAAGGCAGAGAATGCTGGCAATTGTTGTCGTGGAATGTCTGTAGTGGTTTTCGCCTTAATGGGATGTGGATATTATATGTGACTAGACACACCTTCCGCCTCAGCCTTTGCAGTTGACAACAGTTTGTTTTTGCCATCCTCTGGTTCTGAGTTTTGTCAAGCTGTTGTACTGTCCAATAGCCCCTCATCTTTAGGCCGTAGAGAACTAAATTGACCTTGTCCGTTTTTTCTGCTGTTACCCAGCTTTCCTACAGGGCATCTAAAGACCCTCCAAATGGGTAAACAAACAGAAGTTTGAAAGAAAGAACCCTGTAGATGTCTGAGGTTCCTCCCAGTAAGCGAACAAGAAACAGCAGCCACTTGTCCAAGTCCTTATCAGTCTCTGAGGCAACCTTTTTGAGCATATTTTTTAGGGTCTGGCTGAAATTTACAGTTAGGGTGAGAAAATGATGGAACCATTTTCATTTTTGGGTGAACTACCTCTTTAAAATGAACAGCTGCTGTAGTACGATGAGGTATGCCCAAGTGAGACCAGATTCTTTTCATTATTTCTTAAGACTTTAGCCACTACAAGGCCGTCAAAATCTCAGAATACAAGATAATATTAAATTAGCTAGTCAGCCAGGAGTTATTGAGGAAATGGTCTTGTATTTATTGTTTCCCATCTGTGTCCCAATTTCAGGAGCCAAATCCTGAAGATCCATTAAACAAAGAAGCAGCAGAGGTCCTGCAGACAAACCGGCGGCTTTTCGAGCAGAATGTTCAGAGATCACTGAGAGGAGGCTACGTGGGTGCCACCTACTTTGAGCGCTGCCTGAAATAGTCCCGAGTCCACTTGCCCTTAAATCAGAATGCATTTATCGTTTACATGCGCTGAGAAATACTGACTGACACACTGACCAAGGAGAAGCAGTGGGAGGGGGTTTCTCATGGGACGGGCTCAGTGCGGGTGGGTTATAAAGAAATAGACTTTGAAAGGCTGGTCAGTGATTGTTGCTTGGAGAATTCAGTCGTATTTGCCACTATGCTGGTACCCACTGTTTTATTTGCTGAGCTTCACATGCTAACTTATCCTCCTACTCACAGACGTGAACTGAGGGAGACATGTTCAGATCAATTACTCATCTCATATTCCATTATGAAGGCATGTGGACTGATTTTGTTTGGGCTACAGTGACAAACCCGCCTTGCATTGCACATATTCAGCTATGTTAAATAGTCATACATTTAGATTTTTTGGTAAAAAAAGAGAGTTGCATTGACCAATTCAGATACCGCTGACCGATTGATGACCTGACGGACTTAGCTTCAGGTAAGGTTGATGGGAATCGTACACAAATGGGCTGTTGGGAGACCTTATTATGTTTTACTGTAATTTTCATGGTTGGAGTGGAATCTCATGGAGAATTGGTGCAGGGTTGAGAATGGTTGCGTAAAATGTTAGCGTTCTGTTGTGTATATTGAAATCCCAGCTGTTCACAATGACTGCAATATGAATTATGTTAAATAAAATATTGACTTGAATGCCTACATTTTAAGATTAGTGTAAATGACAACAGCAGATTGTTTTAAAATCAATAAAATGTTTTATCTGACTTATATACAGTTATGAATTGACCAGAGTGTTGCTACATCAATACGATGAAAATTGCTGGGCTTTCAAAGCAGGATGGCTTTAATAGGCCGCGTTGCACTAAAACGAAATCCAAGACCTAGCGGCAACAAAGCTGACTGTGGTGTCATCTAATGTTGCCCACATCTGGTCCAGACAGGTGCACTTGAACATACCGTAAACACTTCAGCCATCAATCAACTACCTCATGTTATCTGCATTTGACTAAATAATTCTTACATACCAGCAGGTGGCAGTCTGTATTCATCATCCACACAGGGATATTGAAGGCACTAGAACTGTGAATATACAAACCGTAAATAAAGTTGAAGTTGCTTACCATTTACACTCCAGTCTCGCTCGCTCATCATTTGGATTTTTATAACTTAAAAATATTAACAGAATAAAATGAAAGAGTTACATAATTATGATACTGTGTGTAATATATGTATGTATAACTTAATAAGATTTATGTATACAAATAAGTACATATAATATATACAAATATATGTACATATGCTGAGCAGCTAATCAAAGAATATCTTTTTCACCAATGGGATCCGATGCTGATTTAAAAAGATCAACAACCCCACCCACAAGCTGCCAAAGAGGTCCAACTAATGCCAACAGTGTGGAACACACTATACAAACTAGGCTGACATTGGCCACTGGCAGACTGTCAGCTTGATGTGTCACAGCCTTAAGGATTATCATATGGATTGTGTTGATAATTTAATGTAGAATTTAATTATTATGATAAATTATGATAATTTAATGTCTTCATAAACTTGTGAAACTGTGTCCAGGTTCAGTCCTAGGAAAAGACAAACATCACAACTGCAAAATGCTACATTTCAGAATATGGAACAGAGACCAGAAATAGTAAAAAGCTACTAGTATGTATATTACAATAAACTGTGTGTCAACTGTCAATCAAATTAATTTATTACCCTGTTTAGGGAGGGGTGTCTGATTTTGGGTCTAGTTTTGCATGTCAACCATGTTTATGTGCAAAATGTACTTTAAACCCCTGTCCCTTCCTGAGGAAGTGCCCCTCCCTACTCTGGCTCTGTCTGTCCTGCTGAGGATCTGGCCCCCCCTCTGAATTTATTGCACTATTTTGGAGTTTGTCTGGTTTTCAGTCTAGTTTGTCCATGTCAATAGTGTTTACGAGCATAAGATTTAGTCTACCCTATGACCACATGGTTCTGGCTATCACTGAGGATCTGAACTCCTCTCCACCTTTCTACACCAGATGATTTTTTGACTTTCTCCTAACAGTTGTGTGACTGTGAGCAATTAGGTTTGAATGTGTGAAAGGTTTTGTAAAGGGTAAATAACTGTTTACGGTGTATGTTTTGACTGTAGTAAGAGCTGCGTTCCGTCTGTAGCGTTTACACTTCAGACACAAAATGAAAGTGTGTGATCCGAGACTTTGGGTTCCCCCTGCGTCCCCAACATGTGTATTCCATGCTTGTTTGTTGCAGACTGTGGGGTGTGCTGTTCAAAAGCGTGTGTATCATCACCTCCTAAGGAGAGCCTGTTAAAACAGAATAAAGGTTTTAAAAGAAAACATGTCCCCCTGTCTGACCCCTTCTGACAGCTAGTTTTTTGATTAAAGGACATGCCCCAACTTGTTCTTCTGGTCTGGTGTGATAACCCTGTTAACAAACTCTGATGCTGTCTGCATCTATTGGTTTGTAGAGGCTTTAAAAACAGAATAACATTTTAAAAAGCACATGGCCCCTATCCTGTCTGACCCCTTCTGGCTTGGGAAGATACCTGTCCAGAGTGAAGAGTGTTCTTAATACGATTGTTAATAATCTAATGCTAGCACTAGATGTCTAGATAATCAAGGAATGACATTTTTGACAAATAAAAAAATAAAAAGCCTCTTCTGGTTTAGTATTCTGCATCTTCATCTAGTTTTCTGATTCTAGTTTCCTGACCAAGCCTCCAACTTGTCCTTCCTGACTGGAAGGAATATCCTTAATGTGTGTACTGACACCCATAGACTCCTTCCACTTCCACTGAGCTTCATGTCTCAGATAAAGAATCTTTCACATAAATACATCTTATACTACTTTAGGGTAAATCTTAACATTATAACAAGAAAAAATGGTACATAATCTTCTTTTTATTTTTAAAACTTTTATTTCTAACCATTTTTATTTAATGTTTGAGTTTTAAACAGACTTTTGACAATATCTTAAATTAAAGGTGGCCTCTTTTATATATGCATATAAAAAATAGATAATGCTATCATAATCATGGTTTTTGTTAACCACTCATGGTTATTTCTGTTCAGCCAAAAAACCTTTTAGGGTGCATCTATGGACTTTCATGAAAACTACATGAAACTTTCATGAAAATCTACTTATGTAAATTCTTTTTGCAAATACAAACCAGAAAACTTGTACACAATCTTACATTTTTCTTTTTAAGTGTTTACTTTTAGAATATATACCTGAAGATAAATCTGTATAAGGTTGCAAATACTAATTTTAATTTTGAATAAATTAAAAAACAGAGATATAGTGATACCATAATCATAGTTTTAAATATGCAGATTGTTTAGCACTGTTTAAATTTAAACACCCATGTTCATCTGCCTGTCATAGGGGGATAAGGAAATCCTGTGTGTGTTTGGGTGTACAGACGCTGTGTCTAGATGTTCGCTGCATCACACCTCGGATAAACCCTCAGTCCTTTTGATGACTCCTTGTGTTGTAAACATTACATTCAGAACAACATAAACTCTTTACGCTGTGTACTTCTACAATAAATATTTAATCACTTTAGACAGTTTCTAAGTTAAATCTGTATGAGTCTGCGAAGACTATTTCATTTTTAAAATATAAAAATAACGATACAACCATCATAATCCTGTTTTAAAATATGGGTTGTTTGCATCGTTTTAAATTGAAACAATGACACTCTCGTTTTGGACAACATTTAGCCAAACAATCTCACGCATCTTATTTAACATCGACTGCGTCACACTGGGTTGGGTATGTGTTTATGCTATCAGTTTTCTTTTGATGTTTTTAAAATTGTTGTGTTTAGCGAGTTTCTGGGTGTCCACCCCTTATAGACACTTTTCACAGTTTACCTCTGAGTCATTCAACAAAGGTTGCTTGAAAACTTCTGTCATAGGCTATGTGTTAGAGTTCTGTGTATCATCTGGTGACATCTCAACAACGGTTCAGAGAAACTGAAGTAGTATGTGGAAAATGTCTTTCCAGCCTAACAGTAAGTGTGTTTCCATTTGTATGTTATGTATTTGTAAGAATATACATTAAAAAGTGTTTATGTGTGTCACTGTTGTGTTTAAACTGTTTTGTGTAACTCTCCAGGTGGATCAAACAACATTTTCCATTAAAACCAAGAACTGAATCAACAGGGTATGTTTTATCTATTTGTCAACATTGTTTTATGTTTTTGACTCAGAGTAGGTACTGGATTGGATTATATTGTCTGACACAGAGGATAATAATAATAGTTGCCACTCTGTCTATTGTCTGTATGTATATGAAAACCAGCTGTAGCTTGTCCGTGTGTGCAGCTGATAATCTTTATATCTTTTCAGACAGATTGTGAGCTGGTTCATGTAATCCCTCTAAATACAGGTAAGCAGCAAAATGTATTTACATTTATGGGTTTCTAAGAACTCCTACATCTAGTTTAAATTCAGGTTTTACAGATGACTAAGAAACTGACTACAGCATACAGGAAAATCTGCAACTTCTGCAGAAAATAACTTTTTTATCTTCTGAAGTATTGTGAATGGGTTGTCAATGTTTAGAATATAATCTTCCAGAGCTACTAAGACATGTTTTGTTATGTTTTCAGCTCTTAGAAAGCTCCTGATTTAAAGGTAACATGGATCGTTATCACAAGATTTAGTTATCTTATTCAGACAAACCTTTTTTTTCATGTTTTCAGCCTTTATCTTATGGATTCTTGATTCTTGAGTACTGTCAAACATATATATTCTCTTTTGCCTTCATCTTAGGTCTTTCATTGAAGTAGAATGAAAGGCAATTTGCATCAACATGAAAAGTTAAGACGGATGCATTACCCAAACCAAATCTCGTGTGTTTCAGATGGATCGATTTACTTTGTATGTTATGTGTCAAACCACTGCTTCAATGAATAAATCATTTGAAAAATTCTAATATTTCAAATATATTGTGAATATTTCAGTCAGCGAAGTTCTACACTGTGATACGGTGTTGTCTTAAATACCTGTACCGTAAGTAGAGAGTGTAGCAAATGGCCAAATCCTAAAGCTATACCATGAAATAACACAACATGGATCTCTCATTGACAGCACGGCAATGATTTTTCTTGTTTGGACTCACAAACCCCGCCTGTTTATTCACATGGGTTTTGTGTTCACACCCCGAGGATGTCAGGAACGTCCTAACTTATTCACCTTTGTTACAAAATTCAATAGTTTCAAAATTAACTTATTCACCTTCTGTTAAAAAAATGCATTACCTTTTAGTCAGGTTACAATATTGTCAGACTTCACATGAAGGTTTGTTGTTTTCCTTAATGTTTGCCAATATTCATAGATGACATGCACTCCAATGTGTTTAACATGTTAGTTGCATTACATGTCTTACCAATCCAAATGGAATGAAAACACCAGTAAACAGCAGTCTACATTTTATTTGTTATCCAGCAAAACATAAAGGCACGTAAAAACATTATGGCATTTGTTTTATGCTTTAATATGTTCGTTGCTAATCCCCTTGTTACACAAAAATATCAATGGACACCATTTACTGTGAACACTTTTTCACTCTTTCATCAGACCTGGAATTACCCTGTCCATGTTTTAAATTCTCATTTAATTGTCATGCTACATCGTCTCATTTTCCTTCCTCTCCTTCCATGTTATGTTTCACAGCAATGCTGGTGAGATCTAGTTGTTTCTAGTTTCTCATTGTTCATGGCCATGTGCTTGGATGTATGTTTTGGTTTAATAAAAATAAGCACTTAAAACTGACTTCGCCTTGATATCATTGCTTTGTTTCATTCTTTATCCAGTATTATTTGTTGTTGTTATAATATTTATTATTTTGCACTTTCAACAATATTTTACGCAGTCAACAACAGTTATTGATAAAGGTAAACTCAGTTGTATTTCCACTAATTAAAACAGTGTGTTTTATGGTAGTTTTCTTTTAGAACATTGTCTCCTGGCAAAAACATACATTTATAAAATCATACAAACATGTTACATTTAAAAGCCCTATGCTAAGTGTTGGTTTCATAAGCGCTATTATTTTCTTGGAACATACCGGCACAAACACTGCTAGGTGTAAGAAGGTTACAAGAATTACGCCAGCACAACTTTTCTTTCTGTTTGTATGTGCATGTAGGTGTTGTATCTATATAGTGTGGACTGACAGATGATAACTTAATGTTGATATCAAGCAAAGAATACTGGCCACAGGGTGATGGTATGACTGAGCTGATGTGACTAGCATTAGTCTAACACAATGTAGGCATGGTTCACATATTGCCACGAAAGTCTAAATATTTCATGTTCTGAATTAACATTATACAGTCTGTATTTACTGTTAATTTAAAATTAGGCCATTATAAAACCATGAAGAAATATGTTTCTTTTCTAGCTCTGATGCCACATAGAAACTGTTCATGGATTGTTCAGACACACCATCATTACATCACATTGCAGCGCCCAGAATTCAAAAACCTATTATATTCATGCAGGTTCATAAACCAAGCAAAACTAATTTTAGAACTGATACCACACACCACATTGACCCCACCTGTCCAGAAACTTTACAGTTAGCCACAAACTGTGGCAAATTAAATCAGATAACGTTAAACTAGAGCGGTTGGCTCGAGTGTGATCAACACAACAGCTCAATCTAAATGTTAGGAATATCAACTCATTAAGCTCCTCTGAAACTAGACAAAGACACAACGCAGTTCTTGTTAGCATCGAATGTAAACAACACTTTTGCATCAAGGAAAAACATGCTGCTCCTTGTTTCTTCTATTCATTGAAGCAGTGGTTTGACACAGAACATACAAAGTAAATCGATCCATCTGAAACACACGAGATTTGGTTTGGGTAATGCATCCGTCTTAACTTTTCATGTTGATGCAAATTGCCTTTCATTCTACTCCAATGAAAGACCTAAGATAAAGGCAAAAGAGAATGTGTTTGACAGTACTCAAGAATCAAGAATCCATAAGATAAAGGCTGAAAACATGAAAAAAAGGTTTGTCTGAATAAGATAACTAAATCTTGTGATAACGATCCATGTTACCTTTAAATCAGGAGCTTTCTAAGAGCTGAAAACATAACAAAACATGTCTTAGTAGCTCTGGAAGATTATATTCTAAACACTGACAACCCATTCACAATACTTCAGAAGATAAAAAAGTTATTTTCTGCAGAAGTTGCAGATTTTCCTGTATGCTGTAGTCAGTTTCTTAGTCATCTGTAAAACCTGAATTTAAACTAGATGTAGGAGTTCTTAGAAACCCATAAATGTAAATACATTTTGCTGCTTACCTGTATTTTAGAGGGATTACATGAACCAGCTCACAATCTGTCTGAAAAGATATAAAGATTATCAGCTGCACACACATTAGCTACAGCTGGTTTTCATATACATACAGACAATAGACAGAGTGGCAACTATTATTATTATCCTCTGTGTCAGACAATATAATCCAATCCAGTACCTACTCTGAGTCAAAAACATAAAACAATGTTGACAAATAGATAAAACATACCCTGTTGATTCAGTTCTTGGTTTTAATGGAAAATGTTGTTTGATCCACCTGGAGAGTTACACAAAACAGTTTAAACACAACAGTGACACACATAAACACTTTTTAATGTATATTCTTACAAATACATAACATACAAATGGAAACACACTTACTGTTAGGCTGGAAAGACATTTTCCACATACTACTTCAGTTTCTCTGAACCGTTGTTGAGATGTCACCAGATGATACACAGAACTCTAACACATAGCCTATGACAGAAGTTTTCAAGCAACCTTTGTTGAATGACTCAGAGGTAAACTGTGAAAAGTGTCTATAAGGGGTGGACACCCAGAAACTCGCTAAACACAACAATTTTAAAAACATCAAAAGAAAACTGATAGCATAAACACATACCCAACCCAGTGTGACGCAGTCGATGTTAAATAAGATGCGTGAGATTGTTTGGCTAAATGTTGTTCAAAACGAGAGTGTCATTGTTTCAATTTAAAACGATGCAAACAACCCATATTTTAAAACAGGATTATGATGGTTGTATCGTTATTTTTATATTTTAAAAATGAAATAGTCTTCGCAGACTCATACAGATTTAACTTAGAAACTGTCTAAAGTGATTAAATATTTATTGTAGAAGTACACAGCGTAAAGAGTTTATGTTGTTCTGAATGTAATGTTTACAACACAAGGAGTCATCAAAAGGACTGAGGGTTTATCCGAGGTGTGATGCAGCGAACATCTAGACACAGCGTCTGTACACCCAAACACACACAGGATTTCCTTATCCCCCTATGACAGGCAGATGAACATGGGTGTTTAAATTTGAACAGTGCTAAACAATCTGCATATTTAAAACTATGATTATGGTATCAGTATATCTCTGTTTTTTAATTTATTCAAAATTAAAATTAGTATTTGCAACCTTATACAGATTTATCTTCAGGTATATATTCTAAAAGTAAACACTTAAAAAGAAAAATGTAAGATTGTGTACAAGTTTTCTGGTTTGTATTTGCAAAAAGAATTTACATAAGTAGATTTTCATGAAAGTTTCATGTAGTTTTCATGAAAGTCCATAGATGCACCCTAAAAGGTTTTTTGGCTAAACAGATATAACCATGAGTGGTTAACAAAAACCATGATTATGATAGCATTATCTTTGTTTTTTATATGCATATATAAAAGAGGCCACCTTTAATTTAAGATATTGTCAAAAGTCTGTTTAAAACTCAAACATTAAATAAAAATGGTTAGAAATAAAAGTTTTGAAATAAAAAGAAGATTATGTACCATTTTTTCTTGTTATAATGTTAAGATTTACCCTAAAGTAGTATAAGATGTATTTATGTGAAAGATTCTTTATCTGAGACATGAAGCTCAGTGGAAGTGGAAGGAGTCTATGGGTGTCAGTACACACATTAAGGATATTCCTTCCAGTCAGGAAGGACAAGTTGGAGGCTTGGTCAGGAAACTAGAATCAGAAAACTAGATGAAGATGCAGAATACTAAACCAGAAGAGGCTTTTTATTTTTTTATTTGTCAAAAATGACATTCCTTGATTATCTAGACATCTAGTGCTAGCATTAGATTATTAACAATCGTATTAAGAACACTCTTCACTCTGGACAGGTATCTTCCCAAGCCAGAAGGGGTCAGACAGGATAGGGGCCATGTGCTTTTTTAAAATGTTATTCTGTTTTTAAAGCCTCTACAAACCAATAGATGCAGACAGCATCAGAGTTTGTTAACAGGGTTATCACACCAGACCAGAAGAACAAGTTGGGGCATGTCCTTTAATCAAAAAACTAGCTGTCAGAAGGGGTCAGACAGGGGGACATGTTTTCTTTTAAAACCTTTATTCTGTTTTAACAGGCTCTCCTTAGGAGGTGATGATACACACGCTTTTGAACAGCACACCCCACAGTCTGCAACAAACAAGCATGGAATACACATGTTGGGGACGCAGGGGGAACCCAAAGTCTCGGATCACACACTTTCATTTTGTGTCTGAAGTGTAAACGCTACAGACGGAACGCAGCTCTTACTACAGTCAAAACATACACCGTAAACAGTTATTTACCCTTTACAAAACCTTTCACACATTCAAACCTAATTGCTCACAGTCACACAACTGTTAGGAGAAAGTCAAAAAATCATCTGGTGTAGAAAGGTGGAGAGGAGTTCAGATCCTCAGTGATAGCCAGAACCATGTGGTCATAGGGTAGACTAAATCTTATGCTCGTAAACACTATTGACATGGACAAACTAGACTGAAAACCAGACAAACTCCAAAATAGTGCAATAAATTCAGAGGGGGGGCCAGATCCTCAGCAGGACAGACAGAGCCAGAGTAGGGAGGGGCACTTCCTCAGGAAGGGACAGGGGTTAAAAGTACATTTTGCACATAAACATGGTTGACATGCAAAACTAGACCCAAAATCAGACACCCCTCCCAGCCACAGTTCTAAAAGGATTTTTGATATCTTAAGTATTGTTTCCATGACAATGTGTCAAACTTTAAAACCAAATTTAGGTGTATTTGAGGCACTTAACATGATTGAAATGGCATGAAATTTAGCACACACATCATAGTGGTCAGCCAATAGGCGTGGGCGAAAGCTTAGTCATGGTCATAATGGTAGGGCTCTATAGTGCCCCCTTTTGACTAAAGTGATGGGGTTAGTTTTGCCTACAGTGACCAAACTTGGTACATGTATTGTTCTCATAAAGCAAGAACTTTCAAAATTACATTTATTAGCTACACCCAACAGGAAGTCGACCATTTTGCATTGTATGTGGATTTTTTGTCCATTTCAGGCTCTGAATCTGTAAATACTACTCCTAGGGGATTTATTGTGATATCTTGAACAATGTTGCCATGGCAATGCAATGAATTTATAGCAAAAAATGTGAAACAGGAAGTGACATCTTCTGTGTGCAATGAGGATTTTGTTGAAACTTGAGTTGTGTTTGGTCCTAGGGACTGATGACACAGAGGTGGCTACATTATGAGTCACAGTCATAGTGCCAACAACTGGCAGAAGGAAGTGTGTCCATTAAAACAGCATTTTAAAGAGTCCTTTTAATTTTACCAAAGTTGTTTCATACTTGGTCAGATAAAGGAGATATTGAAAATGCTAAACTGTGAATGGGTTGCTATCTCAAACATTGCCATGGTGAGGCAATCAATTTATGGCAATAAATGGAACAGGAAGTGTATGATATCAGATCTGCATCAAACTTGGGAAATGTGTTTGGTGTTGTGGGCTGATTACAATGATGTGGTTATTGTGAGTCACAGATGAAGGGGGTGGTATCCTTAGCTCCACCCTGTGGCAATCATATCATTTTTACACATTAATAATCAATAACTAATCAGCATTTATCTTCTAATATGGTAATGATTTTAAAATGATTAAGCTCCAATCATTATTTAACCTGGTGCAATTCTATTATAGTTTAGAAATTTGAACTTATTAAGACTGTTACTAGAATTATTAGAAGAGTTCCTTAGTTCCAGGAATTCTTAGAAATATATGTCCTTTCCAAGATGGTATGTCAGTATGAAATAGTACAAGACAGGTGTCCCTGCTGATATGAAACATGCTGGGGCCCTAGTGAATCAATCAAACTGGAATAAATGCATGTATTGTAAGCCACAGCTTTTGATTCACTATTGTAATTAAACTTCTGAGGATATGAAAGTTCTTATCATCATGTTTTGAGAACATTCTCCTGTCTGAATCAGAAAGTTGGACACCTTGGCCTTGTGTGTATGGTTACAGGATGGTTTAGGAGAAGTGTGAAGAAGCACGTAAAGGTGGTGACCTATGACTCTTCGAGCTGTTTCTGGACTTGCTGCTGTCATATGTGACGATCTATTGAATGGAAATTGATTTTATGTTCTAAGAGTGCTGATATAAAAATATTTTTGGACCTCGTATTGGGGATTACTACAGGCTATCTATATCCTGACCAATCACCAATTGAATTATTGTGTAATGACGTAGATTAGTCGACTTTGTCAGCATAAATACTACTGATTTTAATGTAACAGCAGGTTGGTCTTTAAACTCCTCGTTAGTGGTGAAGCTGACTTCTGCTGGCAAAAATACAATAGATTTTTCTTTAGTAAATTTTCTTCTAAACTGACATCATCTCTGCTTCCTTGTCTTCATTCATCATAACTGGTCTAAGGGTCTTAACTGTAAATCACGTACACAATTATAGCGACACCAACTGGCAGCTGAAAAATAGTCCTCAATTATTTTGGATTTAAATGCACATGACAATTATGCATCATTTTCTGAGAAGCACCAGATGGTGATGGAGCCGTAGTGCTTCGGCCCATTAACACTGCTTGCAGCTATATTTGTATTTGGGATTGTAATTATATATTCATAGCACAAGCAAGCAGGTATGTGAGTTTCAATTATTATCACATCAAATTATGGCGATTTCAAAATATCACGGGCATACCCATACATGCCAGTCTCAACAATTCATATAAGGACAGAATAGCCTACTTGGAAGGTACAGTATATAGCATAGGACATGCGCTGGAAGGCATTCTTTGTATGGTCCAATGCTTTTTCAAATTGTCCTCTTTGAAAAAGCTATGAAATGATAAATAAGATCTGCTTCCGATGGACACAGACTTCATCCTCCGTAGCACTCACAGTAAATTACGCCCCTCTTCTTATGTCTCAAATTTAAGGCTTTTTAAGAATGTTGTCTTTGAAAACATTATGAAATTATAGGCACCCTACATGGTACCCTACAATAACAGCTTTTGCTTTCTACAATTTATTTGTAAGTGAACAAGGCAAGTGCGTTGACCAGAAAATAATTTTCCCTTACTTCCGGGTTATACGTTACCCATTAAAACAGGCCTTTATTAATACTTTTTGGTATTATTGATATTTCCTATTATTATGTTTCAATGCATTTTCTATACAGCTGCTTTGAGCAATGCAAAACTATGAGAAGTGCTTTAGAAATAAACGTGAATTGAATGTGGTTATCAGAAAGTGTGTCATTTGATGAGATTTTTTGTTCAAAGTACTGATATATGCACTCTAAGATATTTTCACGAAATTTTATGTTGAAACCATAATGTTGAAATGTTGAAATTAGCACTACTTACTTTTATGTGCATAAACATTAAGATAACATACATACAAAATAACCTAGCATGATGTCGCTAGGAGATTTGTTTTCCGAGTGCAGGTTGAACACAATCCTAAGCAAATCAAACATAAACGCAACAAAAGTAAAGCCAGCGGATCATTTGCCAGTGAGCCATCAATCCTGCATTAAAAACAGCCAGATGCCACTTCAAGATTATCAGATGCATATTTCAGTGTAAAATGATCTTTATCTATCTTTTTTATTGCATCTTTTTATGAACATTTCAACCACTTATAACAAATATAGCCAAACAAACCAACAAACAATGCCAATTTTTACAATGCTAATGAAAAGAAAAGGAAAATGTGTGCATTATTACATACAAATACTCAGAATATTGCTTAAAGAGACATCGAAACAGAATAATCCAGGTATTGAGTACAAACTTGATAAAGCTTAAATGAAAAGCTTATGAGTAACACAAGTTAAGAATTCTAAGGGAATCATTTCCCTACTAATCTTGTGCCATCTTTTCAAAGATGGGGGTTTGTCACTGATCCAAGTTAACAATATATTTTTTTCTGGCAGCAAAGGCTACAATATCAAATAGACGTCTGTTGAATTGGTTGCTCAAGTGTCCAACTGGGAGACCAAAAATCAAAGACAAGAGTCCAACTGTCCAAACATACGGCTCATACAAACAATAACGTTTGACCAATAAACTCTAATTACAGAACAGTTCCATAATAAATGAGTATAATCTCCCAACACCTTACATTTAACACTTAATGGTGAATTGCTTGAGTCAAACTTGCTTTGAAGAACCGCTGTGATATGTAATCTATGCACAGTCCTAAGCTGAATAGCTTTGGCCCTATTGCAAATAGATATCTTATTTGCCTGACTCCAGACCATTCCCCATTCCTCCTCTGTGATGGTCAATTGAAGCTCCCCCTTCCATAATCTTCTAAACTCCTGGGTGGTCACCACTTCATATGAGCAAAGGGCGTTATAAAAATATGAGATCTGCTTACACAATAGGGAATTCAGCAAAATCTTCTCTATAACTGATGTGGAGGAGTTAGTGATAAGATTAGTACTTTTAAAAATATAATCCCTAATTTGAAGAAATCTAAAGAAATTAATCTGGGCATTTTATATTTTATAACCAAATCTTCAAAAGACATTAAATAACCTTCAACAAACAAATCACCCAGTCTGTATATCCCATAAGAGTTCCAGGTTTTAAGACCGGAGTCTGAAAGACTAGGCAAAAACCTTGGGTTATTATCAATGAGGGTTAAAGAAGAAGACAAATCAGCCCTGCCCTCTATCTTACATATTAGACCAGGCCTTCCATGTGTTACATACAATTTTGTTGTCACATTGTGCCTTAATTACCTTGAAACTTCTAACAAATAATACATTTTGTAGAGGGCAATGTTACTGTGAAGCTTCTAAATCAAGCCATATAGATTTAGGTCCTCTTTAATCCTTTCGGCTATGAATCTTAGCTGACAGGCCAGTCGGTATTTTCTAACATTTGGCAAATCTAAGCCCCCTGAAGAACCAGAAAGCTGCAATTTAGAACATTTTAGTCTAGACTTCCACTTATTCCATATAAATGAACTAAGCCATCCATTTAATTCCTTTATTCTTTTATTCAGCAATAAGATTGGTATCATCTGTAGTGGATAAAGAAGCCTGGGCATTATATTCATCTTGACTACAGCAATCCTCCCAAGCCAGGAAAGAGGAAGATCTGACCATATAATTAGATCGTTAATTTTATTCAACAGTGGGATAAAATTAACTTTAGACAATTGACAGATTTTGGGGGTAATATTAATTCCTAAATATGTAAAACCAGATTCTGAAACCTTAAATGCAAAGAAAGACATATTAATTACACGTGTTCTTGGGTGTCTTCAATGCAAAGCAACAGACTTGGAGAAAACTATTTTGTACCCTGAAAATGTCCCAAATGAGTTAATAATATCTAATAAACTTAGCACTGAAGATTTGAAATTTGAAAGAAAAAGCAGGATTTCATCTGCATAAAGGTAGATTTTATGCTCTTTGGCACCTGCCAACACACCAAACACGGTCGTCTCCCCTCTAATTGCCTGAACCAGCGGCTCTGTCACTAGAGCAAAAAGCAATGGGTCAAAAAGCAATGGGTCAACTACTGTCTACTTCCCCGAAACACAGAAAAATAGATCTACGTTCAACAAAGAAATCAGTCTGTAGGACCCGCAAATCTCTAAATCTTTCTCCTTTTTAAAATAAGAGAGATATTGGCCTGTCTATATGACTGATGCAACATATTGAATGGTCATACATAGATAACAAGGGATCTATTAACAAGTGCTCAAATTCTTTATACACTTCGCTCCCTAGACCATCCGGACCTGGAGATTTACTGTACATTGTACATTGTAGATGTACATTTCTTTGTACATCAGATATACTAGAGAGCATTAAGCTAAAAACTTTCCATAGAAGTATATTGTTGAGGAAAATATTCAGATTTATTCTGATATAAATCAGAATAAAACTGCTTAAATGTAGAGTTTATAACCCCAGAATCAAATGATTGTTCTCCCATATGAATCCTTAATAGAGGTTGAATTGTGAGCTAAATCTATTCTTCAATAGATAAGATAAATACTTATTAGGTTTATAGCCATGTTCATATAATCTTTGCTTTAAAAATAATATTTTAGCATTGGCCTGCTGTGACAACAATGAATATAAAAAGTCACCTATTACACTCAGTTTTTCCAGATTAGCAGGAGAAGGATCATTTACATGATCTTCGGTAGCCTTTTTGAGTTCTAGTTCTAAGTATTCCTGCTTCTCTACTAGTTTCCATTTTTTTGTAATAGAATAAGATGACTAGTCCTCTGATGTAAGCTTTACAAGTCTCCCACAACAGGGATGAGTCATCGATCGACTCTGAATTGATGGACCAAAAAATCTTGAATTCAGAATTAAGATATGAAAGAAACTTGTTATCTTTAATCAATAATGCGCTTAGTATATTTTGAAGGTCTTCCTACTAACATGTCCAGTGTTACCATAGTATGATCGGAGACAACAGTGTTGCTTATAGTACAACTGGAAACATATTGCAGAATTGCACTAGGAACAAAAAAATAATCAATCCTAGAATATGATTTATGAGGAGGGGAGTAAAATGTAGAGTATGCCAGACATCAACAGCTTAGAGCGAGGGCAATTCTTAGAAGGGAGTCTATCCAACAAAGGATTCAACAAACAATTATAATCCCCTTTATAATCACTGTACTGGATGCAATATCTAACAGATCTGAAAAGGTCTTAGTGAGAAGCTCAGGAGAGAAATTAGGTGGAGAATATATATTTAAAAGGGTTATCTCCTCTCCAAACAATAAACTTTTAACAATGACATAACATCCTTGCTTATCCTTAACACTATTTAAAATCTTAAAATGTACATTTCTATTCACAAGCCACCCCCCTACTACTATAGTAAAAAATAAATGACCAATCCACTTATGTCTAAGACTAGAGTGCTCATTGTCATTCGAAAGTGTCTCCTGCAACAAGGCCAAATCAACACCCTCTTTACTTAGCCATAAAAAACCTTCCGGATTTTAAGTTTACCATGCATTCCATGTAGAAACTCTTACATTGCTATTAACCATCTATACATGATACATTTTAATGTAGTGAGCTTTTAATGTAGCTTTTCGTCCATACAATCATCTGCACTGAAATTTCACATAAAAGAAACTAAATAAAAATACAGGCATTTCTGGGCAGTAGAACAAACAGTGGAACTCATGCGCCAAAGGTAACAAAATCATAATGTAATAATCACAATAATAACAAAATTACAAAAACCCAACCCTTACAAAACCCAAAAAACAACTCACCCAAGAAGCAAACAAGCGTACCCAAATCGTCCGCTCTGCTTAGCAATAAGTATGGGAAATAAATACAGAGCGCAAATCAGATGGAAGGGGGAAAACACGTTCAATCCCTCACTTCGGCGCTAACCAAGGCTTAGTTTGAATAGCACCGCTATTCCGGAGGAGAACTGTCAATTGCAGCAGGTCGTACATGCTGCTCCTTCTCAGTAATAAAGTCTGAGACCGCTGCAGGTGTCAGGAAAACCTTGGTTGTATTCCCAGTTGTTACTCGCAGCCTTAGCTGGATATAACATTGCATAGCGGGCTCCGATCTCCTGCAAGCGATGTTTAGCCGAATCAAATTCCCTGCACTTACGGATCTTCAAGAAAAATCTTGATAGAATGGTATTTTGCTGTTCTCAGACCGCAAATTTCCATCCATGGACAACTTTCTGCTTGCATCAAGAATCCTCTGTTTATCTCCGAGGTTATGCATGCGCACATGGGTCTCTCCTTGACACCTGGTCTGGGAGCTGGAGTGCGGCGAGCCCTTTCAATCTTGATGTAGCCTCCTCCTTTAGTCTGCAAATAAAGAGAAACTCTGCTGACTCTGCTTAGAGAAAAGACACTGTATTAGAAGTGCCATTTGCCCTTTCCGGTAATCTATCTATCTATCGATCTACCTATCTGTCTATTATATATATATATATATATATATATATATATATATATATATATATATATATATATATATATATATATATATATATATATCGTCGAAATGGAAGAAAACAAGCTCCAAAATAATGAATGGCTATCATAGATGCGCGACCGGAAGTAGTTTTCCCCACTTGAAATAGGCTAATTTCACCTTGATGAGGCGAGGAACTAGGAGTGAGGAAGCTTTCACACTGTACGCGTATGCGGAGAGGAGGGAGGGCGGATCCGTTTTGTGTTCACGGTTCACACCGGTTGCGTTTGCAGTGCGTAGCTGATCCGCGATTTGTGTAGGAAAACTGTATAATGGGAAAGTTCACATTACTTTATTTTAAAATACATTTAGAGTAAAAGACTTGTCAAGGGCCTTTTTTGTTTTATTATTACAAGTGTAGTTTATATATCTTTGTTTGTTTCATATATATTTGTTTGTTTATACATCTTTGTTTCATATATATTTGTTTGTTTATACATCTATGATTTGTTTCATGATTCATCAACATTGCTTTGTTCTGTTTGTTTTTCGTGTAGTGCGAGTTGTAGATGAAAGTATGTTCATCGCGCTGTATTTGTTACTGAAGGTTACGAAAAAGCATAAGATGAACCTTTGTATTCACCCCCTAAACCAGCGCAGGACAGAGTTTGGTGTATATTACCATCCTGTCGCTTAAACTGCCTCCCATGCCTTTTCCTTAGCTTGCAAGTCTTTATACGTGACATCACACAGATCATAAAGAACTTTTTGTCGTTCTGCCTCGACGATTAGACGTCGTGTCGTCCATTATATCTACTATTCAGATGTACTCTGAGAATAAATATATACACAAACCATGTTTTGTAGTTTTTAATTAAATGAATCTTTCAGTTAAGTTTCAAACAAAAATAAAATGAGCTATTTAAACTATTTAAACTGAATGCTTAACTTCATTACTGAGAGTGTCATATTTAATCTAAATGTGAATGTCAAATGTAAAACAGACTTTAAAATCATTTTGTTTGCTTTGTTATTTCGGTCACTCCAGTAAAAGTAGGAATGAGTAGGAATGGTCTAGAGTGTCCGTACAGTGCGCACATATTTACGACTAGTTTATTTTTTATAAATCCCGATACGTGCGTGGAAAAAAGCGTATGCACATATCAATGCCTTTTGTGCGTACGCAACGTTTATACATCAGGTCCCTGGAACGGACTGTACACACAGTATTCGTACGCAGTGTGAAAGCTCTAATCTGTTAGCACGGGCGCCGAAAACATACGTACTGCATACTATGAAGGTAAATCAGCAGCAAAACTTGAGCGCTTGTTGATTTGAATGTGAGAATTTTATATACATATTCGTAATTGTAAGCTGAAATTTACACTCACATGCTTGATGTGAAGAGCTGAATCTTTCAATTTGCACACACAGACAATAATCAAAACACCCGTTTTTGCAAGTTGAAGTTGCAGATTAATAGTTACAAATGTGTAAAATGACATTCACACAAACAAAATGACAGACACAGATGTGTAGGACATATTTACTTTTGCACTTTACTATGGGAGGCTGTATGGGACGAAACACAACGTTAAACGTCCTCGCATTTACATTGATCTTGCGCAGACATAAGGAACACTTGTGCGTGCAAACATATTTGCGCATATATGAAACGCGCGCGCGCACACAGACACACAGACATAGTACCTGCATATGAAGTGCACAGTTATGTGAGAGAGAGAGCGCGCAAAACAATTACAGTGTGACTGGAAGTCATTTCATTGTTACCGGAAACTAGAGCGTAAATCGTTCCCACCCAGGCTCCTTCCTAACGCGTTTAAAGAATGAAATATTTGTTGTTATTAGTTGCAATAAACGTTTTCGTCTGTAATCACTCATGTGTTATTGCTGACATTGAAGATTTTTTTATTTTTTTCTCGTGTCCTGCGGTGCATAGAATGTTTAGAGTCTGATCCTGCAATCCCGTACTTTACTGAACTACAACACCATGCATGGACCGTTCGTTAAATTACAGTTGTAGTTTGTCGTGAGGGAGGCCAAGGGACTGAAGAATGCTGGCAGCATTGACAACTGACAGGGAATATCTTAACTGTTTGGAGTAGATCGACGAACTTTATTTCATCACAGTCTTTCTATTCCATCAAATCAATACACCTCAGTGTCAGATGAGATTCGGACGTTAATCATTACGCAGATTATAGAGAACACGCCAAATGCTGGTGAAAGATGTCAGGGGAAGTCTTCGCTCAAGGGAATTCCGCATTTAGCGGTAGAGGGTCCTCCAAATGCTGCTGGAAATTGACCCCGTCGGACGAAGCTTTCGACGTAGGCAAGCTATTCGCCGCAGAATTTACAGCGTCGGAGGTCCTAATGAATTATGGTATGTGGCCAATTAAGTATTCCCACAGCCTACTTTATGTAACAAAAGATTACAGTAAAGATTATCAAACGTTATCGACTGTTTGTAGAAGCAGTAATAATAACAAATAACTACCTGGCTTACAGTATAATATTGGCGTTTAAACAAACAAGGCAATGAGCTCAAAAACCCACTATTGTCATTTTCCCTTTTTACAGCCACATTGATGGAAACCATAAATTGGTTAGATGGAGGATGGTTTTCCATGGATGCGTAGACGGGTATAGCTTGTTCCAAAGATGAGTACACAATTTTGGATTCCCTGTTCCAAAGAGGGTGATCGGGGGTTATGTGCCTTGCTCAAGGGCATTTCAGTTACAACCTGTCAGCGCTGGAATTGAACCAGCAACTTTCTGGTCACAAGCCCAACTCACTTACCAGTAGGCCACAACTGCCCCAAAAAGAAGAATCAGATGTGGGGGAACAGGGGGAGTATCATAGCAGGACGAAGAGAATAGAGGCTGTGGGCAGAACTTAACCATGTGGTGTCACTATTTTTCAGACTTGTTCAGTTTCATGGAAAATAAACTTATCCTTGATTCACTATCTGAACTGCACCTGTTTGTCTTACATTACGTTTACCTGCCATGAATCCAAAGGGCTGTCAGGGAATTCACAAACCAGTGGAATAACCACGCTCTTTCTACAGAAAGACACGACACCTTTGCAGTTGTGGTATAGAGGAGTGATATGTCTGTCAGACAGAATAACATAACTGTGAACAGTGTATCTGATGCAAATGACTCTTTGCCTAATGTTAACACTGGGCCCTTGGTAGAAGATGAGCTCAGTAACCAAGTTGTAATTCCTGACAACACTTTTCAAGCAAATGACACTACCCTAAATGAAATCCACCAGATGTTTGATCCTTTACATGATGATGGTAATCATGGAATTGACATTTTCTTCACAATTATTGTAAACCAGTTTTTGCAACAGTCAACCTTAAAGTCAGTCATGTGTTAAGATTAACGGTAGTGCAATTTTAGTGCAAACTGAGGAGGGGGGATGGGATAAGCAAAAGGTCAGAATCTGTGAACACTGTGAATCACACCTGTGAACACTGCTGTTTTTATATTGTCAAAAAATTAATTTCACTAAGACCAACAATACACACTTTCCAACAAGCCTACCTCATTATTAGTGAATAACAACCTCAGTTAAAGTACTGTACTGAAAATTAATTAATACAGATAAGGTGCATGTCTGTTCAGAGGCATGAATGTAAACTTTAATAGTGTGCCTCTAACACATTCAGATTCTTGCAATAAACGTAAAAACTACTTTAATGTAAAACAGTCGTCACCAACATTACTGCAGTACAAACAGTAGTGTGAAATTTTGGCTTAACACAAAACACAGGAACAAAATGGTCAAAAATGGTTCAATCATCTAGTCCATTCCAAAACCCTGAGTATTTTGTATTCCAAAATTCCAAAATGCTGTTTTTGAAGTATTCATAAGTTTTGTGGATAGGGAGTCAAAGGCAGTTAATGCCAATGTTGGCCACTGGTTATTTTCCCTCATTATGAAGAAATCCCAGAGAGGGCTAAGGAGAAAAAACAATTGGTGGCACCACATTTGATCCTGTTGAAAATGTTAAAATGTCCTCCAGCTTTGTTGGTCCATCCTCTTCTGATAGAAATATAGTACAGAAAACATTAAACATGTTGGCAAGAATAATAACTAATATTATATGCTGTGGCTTACACTAAACAAGATAAGCACAAAACAGTCTTCCTATAGCTCAACTGGTGAATCCAGTTCACAATCAATCTCTGACATCAGTTACAGTATTTTAAAATATCTGAAAGATATTAACACTAAATATGCCCACCTTCAAGCATCCTGCAGATAATCTCTCCAATAGGCAACCACTCGGTTCTCATCCACTTGTCTGTTGCTCCCAGTATCTGACCATCTGATTTAGAACAGTCCATCCATGATGTCTGCTGTTATATTCATTAGACTGTAGCAGAGGGCAGCATGAAAAGCTTCTGGATGTTGCTGGATCTTCACAATATTTATCATGTGTTTTTAATCCATCTCTAAACCTGTAAACATTGAAGCAGAGAAGATAATCCAACACTTCACTATTAAACAGTATTCATTGAAGCCTTGACATTATTACTTTATAGTTCAATTACTACTATTGAGGTACACATAAAAGAGTGGCTAAAATAATGACCTTGCAAAATGTTGCAAACTGTAAACCTACATGTCCACTTGACTAAGATAGCAAATGTTCACTGATGTAACTTTCAAAAGGACCATGGACACAGTGTACCACCTGAAACATGAGAACATCCTCTAGTAATTGATTCTTGTCCATTAAACTTGTGAGAGGTCTTAGACAAGCAGAAAAAACTGTCCAGAAACCTTTATCAGTTTTCATAGAGCTCATTATCATTATGCAATATCCTCAATGACTGGTCTGCTCATCTGTGGTCCTTTAACTAAGCAGTTGAAGAGAGTTCCGAGAGGAAACATTACAGTGTGCCTCCATGAACTAGGCTGACAGCAATGGATCGACCAGCAAAAACATATCTGTCGTCCAGCACAGCTGTAAAACGAAGGGGAAAAAATACAGGTTCAGGCAACTACAACTTTATCACCATGTAACCCAAAATAAATGTTGCAAATTCATTATTACACTCATTTTAACTGCAATTATACATACCAGAGGAATTTAATTCAAGGAGGTATCTTCTTTGGGTCGTCTAAAATGACAATTACAGAAAGGAGTTTTTTAAGAAAACATGGTAACATGGACAGCAATAATCCAACTATTCATCTGATTAGAGGGCTATTACTTAAGAATAGTGTAAACAAATGTTCCAGAACCCATAAATCAACGGGACCCATTTTAATAGCAGTACATACAACATGCGTTTAACTTAATCACAAGGTCAGGGTAAACTCATTGTGTCTAGTTGCCTCTTCAGGTTGACTCGCTTGTTGTATTCCGCACTTGTAAGTCGCTTTGGATAAAAGCGTCTGCTAAATGAATAATGTAAATGTAAATGTAAACTCACTTGTAAATGCAGAAGCGAGAGCAGAACTGGGTGGGGCGTTGAAGCCGTTTTATTGGTCGATGCCTGACCAATGAACAACGCCAGCCAGTGCGACTTGGCGTGCGGAAATAAACATTTTTATGCATATGTATGAGCTATTGTTAAAACTCTTGAACAATGTTTTCATTATATATGATTAGTTTTAATGGGATTTTATATTACAGTAAAAGAGTAGCAAAGTGCACAAGTGAGTTTTGCAACAGGAATATCGCGAAAGGTGTAGCAAAAGTCAAAGCGCCAGGATTTGAACTTGTACTGCCAGATCTGAGAGGTTGTAAGCGCCGACATGAGGTTGTACAGCGAAACTGAAGTTCAAAAGTAAATATGTCCTACACATTTGTGTCTGTCATTTTTTATGTGAATGTCATTTTACACATGTGTAACTATTAATCTGCAACTTCGAAAAACGGTTTTGATTATTGTCTGTGTGTACAAATGGAAACATTCAGCTCTTCACATCAGTGCTGGGAGTGTAAATTTCAACTTACAAATATTAATAAGACAAGTTCTCACATTTAAATAAGCAAGCTCTCAAATTATGCTACTGATTTCATAGCATACTAACTGGATACGCGTGCGGTGTGAAAAAGGAGGCACGCGCGAGGAAACACTGGCGTATCCTATGCGGAAGTGTTTTTATCTCCACCAACCAGCCTTGCATCTTTCCCTCACATACTAACGGGGTGGAGCTAAGACGTGAGGAAAGGAAACGAGGACCCACAAATAAGAATTGAGAAGCAGCCTAGATCGCTACGGCAGTCTGGACGCTGCGCGGGCGTGGGGGGATGGGCGGAGACTCTGACGTCAGCGAGTGATATCATTCCGCGGGCGGGAGTTCCGCGCGGCCTTTTCCTCCCGACATCGACGGATGCGAAGAAGCACATAACCGCGCGTGTAGATAGCGAGAAATCTGGTTACTTGTCTCCGTTATCACGACTGGACGCGTTCTTAACTTTGCTCGGCTGAGTTTTTTGTTCCTGCCTTCTCCGCGTCACCGCAGATCCCCCGCGTTTGCGCGCACCAGAATGGAGTTGATCACAATCCTCGAGAAAACCGTGTCCCCAGGTACGCGATACTTCACTCACGGGCGCGACGTGTGTATGTGTTAGCGCGTCTTTCTCTTTCACACGCACATGTTGCGTGAATATAGTCACTGAAATACGCAAGCAAACTTTAATTCATCTCGTCCTCGATATTAGCACTAAACACACACGTTGTCAAAGCAGATGGATGTGTGTGTACGCCGGCCTGTTTAGTCGCTGTCGGTTCTTTAACTCACATCGCTCATAACTTATAACATAATAGTCAATTAATCGACTGAACTCCTGCAGCGATCTTGTTTCATCAAACATACGTGATGTGCTCTTTCTTAACGAGTTGGTGCTGATAAAGTTAGTCAGGAAGTTGCTAACTGTTAGCATGGTTAGCAGTCAGTCGTCTCCACTCAGGCTTTCGTCGTGTCTTGCACTCAGTAGAGCTTAAGTCTGGTTAATAAACGTCAGATGTAGCGGCACTGATAAGATGAGTCAGAGTATAAGGGGTTTTGTGTGTTAAAAAAAATGGGTGTTGGTTGATGATTGTGTGAGTGGTTCAGGTTGTGTTAGTTGACCCGCAGTGATCGTGAGTGATCAGCCGTTGTTGTGATGCTCATCTCTTGTGATCGTTTGCGATTTACATCTTTGATTTTTACGGTTGATTTCAGATCGAAATGAGCTTGAGGCGGCGCAGAAATTTCTGGAGCAGGCGGCCATCGAGAACCTGGTGAGACCCGCCTTCACTTTCCTTACTACTGCTGTCCCACCTGTCTTCACTGCAGTTCATATCTGTACGTCTGTTCTAATGAACAACCTGTGTTCCTGAGTTTACATATGATGTAACAACTGTATTATTGTCTCTCATACACCTTTATGATTGTTTGAATAAATACAGGAAATAAAGAGAGATACAGAAAACACTGTTTCTGAAAGGCAACCAAAGGCAACTGCTTTATTAGCTCACCACCCAGTGTCTTAACAGCTGTTTTGTAAGAGAGTACCCTCCTTAGGAAAACTGGTTTCAGCATGCACGTTTATGCAGTATACTTGATCAGCTCAAGCTATATTTTAAAAGGGTTGTTCACAAAAAAAGAAAATTCTCATGTCATTTCACATCTTTCACACCCTCATGTCATTTTACACAAAGACCTTCTTTAATTTTTGGAACGCTAATGAAGATATTTTTCATTAAATCTGAAAGCTTTCTTAGCCCTCAATAGACAGCAACACAAATACCACTTTCAAAGCCCACAAGGGTGGTGGTCATCATTGAAGTAGACCATAGTGATTCAACCTTAATTTTATGAATTGACAAGAATTACATTTTTGCTCACAAAAAGCAAAGTTAAAATGACACTTTTGTTTGCAAAGCAATAAATACAGCCCTGCACAGCTGTTTTTGTGCTTAATTATGGGGGCTTTTTTCTTTAAATTGAGTTTTAATTGATAAGTTTAATTGGTAGTCCAGTCTGTGCTTTAAATGCTTCTAATTCTTTAAATACGGCTGTTATTTTAAAGATTACACTAATTAAGAGCAAAATATAAAGGTTTCTATGCATGAAAGAATTGGTGTATTTTAAATAATTGCCAAGTTTTACTACCTTTGTTCTTGAAATCACCCTTCTTCTGGAATTAGAAGATTCCTGTTTTTTTTAACAAAGGTAATCCAATCTTACTAAAAGGTTTTGAATAACACAAACTGACGATTTGATCAAGCTTATAACCTAGATTGGATTTTGTAATCTGATTCAAATTTAGAATCCTTTTCCTTATTTTGAACAACACATTTAAGTGTTGTTCACTTTTGTCAACACATTTGATCAAATCAAAATCCAATCTGATTACTTTTCAACAGCTGGGCCTATTATTCTCACATCAATTAAATTTTCATTTATACACCAGTTATCATTGTTTTCTACAGCCAACATTCCTGGTGGAGCTTTCCAAGGTGTTGGCGAATCCTGGCAACACGCAGGTGGCGCGTGTCGCTGCCGGTCTGCAGGTGAAGAACTCTCTAACGTCAAAGGATCCAGATGTGAAAACGCAGCACCAGCAAAGATGGCTGGCCATCGACTCCAGTGCCCGCAGAGAGATCAAAAACTATGTAAGGATGGGGTTAATAGAGTGCTGTGTTTTTGTATTCAGCTTGTCTTGTTTTCTGTGAATGTGACATTCATCACTTAATGGACTTTTTGCAAAATAACCTGACAGTGACCTCCAGAGTGGTTTGGAATTGTTATTGTAGAAATATTAACTTTGAAATCTGAGTTTCCAGAGCAAGTAAATTAACAAAAAAAGTGTCTTGTGTATTTGTTTCAGAGTTTTGAGTGTAGTGTCATGTTTTCAAGTTTAAAGAAATTTGGTTTTCAAAATGTTCTGATTTATTACTGCACTACTCTGGTACTCATATGCGAATCTCCAGTATAGCCACAATGTAGAGCTACCATCTGTCTGTCTGTAGGTGCTGCAGACTTTAGGTACAGAGACGTATCGGCCCAGCTCAGCCTCTCAGTGTGTGGCTGGAATTGCGTGTGCAGAGATCCCTGTCAATCAGTGGCCAGAACTCATTCCTCAGCTAGTGGCCAATGTGACGGACCCCAGCAGTACAGAGCACATGAAGGAGTCCACGCTGGAGGCCATCGGATACATCTGCCAGGACATTGTAAGTCTACAGCTGATATGTCCTGTTAGACTATGTTGATGTGGACGTCATGTTCTTATGTCATACATCTCAATATACTTCTAAAACTGTTCCTCAGGATCCAGAGCATCTTCAGGACAATGCCAACCAGATCTTGACAGCCATTATTCAGGGCATGAGGAAGGAGGAGCCCAGCAACAATGTCAAACTCGCTGCAACAAATGCCCTTCTCAACTCGCTGGAGTTCACCAAAGCCAACTTTGATAAAGAGGTACTGCTGCATCCTTCTTTGTTCTAAAACTCATTTACATCACTTCAGTTGTGATTTGGGCTTCACGATTCGTTCAGTTTGTATTGCCAGTGGCAAGTAGATAACTTCAAATCTTGTTGTCTCTGGTGAGTTTTGACAAAATATATAGCAACTAGTCACAAGACTCACCAGAACAAATGAGATTAAGTCATCTACATTCCACCATTCTGCCTTATTTTATTGGTTGAAACGAACATGTCAGTGAGCTCAAGACTGTCTGTAGGGCCACAATCACTCACAGCACTCGATAAATCTTTCCTCCAGACAGAAAGACATTTCATCATGCAGGTGGTGTGTGAAGCCACACAGTGTCCAGACACCAGGGTGAGTTCCTTTAGTCTCTGTTTTATTATCTGCATCACATTGTCAACTGATCATCCACATTAAGAAGCCAGCGTTGAATGATGTGTGTTCTGTTTCTGCAGGTGAGAGTGGCTGCTTTACAGAACCTGGTGAAGATCATGTCTTTATATTACCAGTACATGGAGACCTACATGGGCCCAGCATTGTTTGCTGTGAGTTAGTGTAGAACTGAAGTGATTTGTGAACATCAGCTGTTTAATGTCAGTAGTTCTTACCTGCTGTTTCTCTTCAGATCACTATAGAGGCCATGAAGAGTGATATTGATGAGGTGGCATTACAGGGAATTGAGTTCTGGTCCAATGTCTGTGATGAAGAGATGGATCTGGCCATTGAAGCCACTGAGGTGATGCTCAGTACAGTCACTGTGGATTCACTGTTTTATCTTATGTATTTTCTGTGGGGTCAAACATCCACTGTGCCTCACTGTGACAGAAGAGACATTCCAAGATGTCAGCAAAGTAGAAATAGTTTTAGGTTTTGTGAAGACAAACTAATTTCTAATGTATGTAGATGTATCTGTTCATGTTCATGTTCATGGCAAGTTTTGGGCTGATGGTGATGTTGGTGTGTTTGAGTGTGAGGCCGTAAAGTTTTCCAGGCAGAATAACAATAATTCATTTTAGCCACAAGCCGCAAATACTAGGGCACAAGCGACTTGAGACAGAAGACTTACAAAACTGCAAAATTTCATAAATATTTTGATACTCTTATATCCTCTATATCTAGTACTCTATTTTATTACTTGGCTGTCTTAAACAAGAAAAAATATACATTCCACAAATACAAATCAGTAAATGTCATTTGGTTAAAATTGTGTTAACATCCAGATGTGTATGCTATTGTAATCCTTATTTGATTCATGTGATAAAACAGGAGGTCTAATGATGTGTAAAGCCATAAGTGAGGCTCGTTGAGTTAACACTCCCCAGAAAGCATTCAGATAGGATTCAAGGGTTCATATGTGAAATGTAAGAGCCAAAACCCCCCCCTCATTTTTCTTGAGTTATAAACAAAACCGTAAGTGTTTATAGCACCACCTAGTGTTGTGATGGTTGTGTGCACAAAACATTCTCCAATTTTGATGTATTCTATGATGTATAGAGGCTGAATGAAGTCTCTGGAGCTGTTAGGAATAACTCATAATAAAATTATAACTATTACAATAGTTTTGTAATGGTTACAACTGATTGGAGCTTAAATATCAGCATCAGATAAACTAATGAATGGATGTTTCCCTTTACTGTTTGATGTTCATGTGCATTTCAGGCATCTGAACAGGGACGTCCTCCAGAGCACACAAGCAAGTTTTATGCTAAAGGAGCACTACAGTATCTGGTGCCCATCCTCACTCAAACACTCACCAAACAGGTAATCCACACAACTAATAATCTCAAAATAGCTAATCCACAACTGCCACTTAACAAACAGGTCATCCACACTATATTAATATCTTGTTTACCCACAAGCCGCATTAGCTGCATATTAAAATTCTGTATATATTATAAATTCTGAGTATTGTTAAGTGATTAAAAATGACTTTCAGTTTTTAAACATTGGCAAATCTTTCATTCAGTACTGATGGACTTCTGAAGAAATGCTGTAATTTCTGCACGATGAAAGCAGAAGAGTGTTTTCTGATTTCGTTTTCTTGAAGGATGAAAATGATGATGACGATGACTGGAACCCTTGTAAGGCTGCAGGGGTGTGTCTCATGCTTTTAGCCACATGCTGTGAGGATGACGTGGTCCCTCACGTTTTGCCCTTCATCAAAGAACACATCAAACATCCCGACTGGCGTTACCGTGATGCCTCAGTCATGGCATTTGGATCCATCCTGGAGGGACCAGAACTCAACCAACTCAAGCCGCTTGTCATACAGGTGAGCGTCATTTGCATTTGCCACTGGTCATCATATTCCAAACCTTCTTCCAGTCATGTGTTTTGAAGTGACAGATTATGAACATGACTGTTCCAGGCCATGCCCACCCTCATCGAGCTGATGAAGGACCCCAGCGTGGTGGTGCGTGACACAACGGCCTGGACGTTAGGACGCATCTGTGATCTGCTTCCTGAGGCTGCCATTAATGAGGTGTACCTGGCCCCTCTCCTCCAGTGCCTGATCGAGGGCCTTGGGGCCGAACCGCGTGTGGCCTCCAATGTCTGCTGGGTAAGACGAGACTATTCACCAGTCATTTCCTGTGATTGAATCGTTACCACTACTGTGATGAATCTGTTTTTTTTTTTTTGTTTAGAGGTTGACGATATTGTAGTTAATCCAAACCTATCCTCTTTTATAAAAGTATGACTGTACAGCTTGGTCACATCATGTTAATATCACAATGAGACCTTACTTTTCAAGCAAGTAGTTTCCTTTTGTAGCCCCTTCCCACCTGCCAGTCCAACTAATCATTTTACCGTCACCGTGGAAGATGAACTAATCTGCTAATTTACTCGCCTTTAGGCCATCCAAAGCAATGTTTCCTTCAGCATTTTTTCCAGCTGTGGTGGCTGGCTGTGGTTTCCCATGGACCACTCCACCTAAAGTTCCACACTCAAGAATCCTGTACTCACAGACAGACCACTTTCTGAGAAACTAAAAAATTTGATGGCACCAACCGTCAAAAATTTCAAAAGATATTCTTTTGCAAAGATTTAAGCTGCCACAGTAAGAGACACAGTATATTTGCTTCAGTGGCAGAGCATGCAGCCTGACTGGGAACATTTGATTTTTGTTTTGTTTTCTTTTTTTTTTTTTAAACCGATCTAAGGCTCTTGGGTGGGGAAACTCAGACAGTTGTTGCCCGTTGATGCTTATGCACATACACATTGCCAGATCATAAAACAAAGCTAAAGTTGCCTTTCAATACCATCTATATCAGTTTTGATTTGATCTGTATGATAAATATAGATAAAAACATTGTTTCATAACCAGTCACAAACTTGCATGGTCTACAGTAGTTGAGTGGTTGAAGACATGCATAGCAAACAGTAAATTGACCCACAAATTAAAATACTTTTATTTTGCTGCATTTTCGTTTACTGCAGTGTTACAGCAAAAGTTTCAATTTATTTATCTGATCACTGTGTCTACACTACTGGTGTTAAAATAAGCGCAAACTCTTCAGCTCTTCAGGTTGATGATCTTTATGCGGCGTGTCTTTGACAGGAGAGAAGCAGTGCACGTTGAGTGGAAGGGGTTCAAATGAAGAGCATTTGGAACTAGATTAAGATATTAGAGGATATATAGTACAGAAAAATCAACAACAACATGTTCAGCTCCGTTGTGTAGACACGCTGCTCATTTTAAACTATGAAATGGTCAAATATTTTTGCTTCCTTATGTCTTGTGGTCTGAATGGAATGAAGCTAAGGTCCAGATCGATTCCAGACTCTGAATGCTGTGAGTGGTGTCATTGTGACAACACTGAGAAGCTGCAGTTGTGGTGGGGATGGGTTTTTTTTGGGGGGTGTGACAGGCCGCCACGACAGAATGATCGAAAGGTGACATTTTTCTTCAGTAGAACAATGAATTTTTTTTTTTTTGACAAAACCGTGATCCCTTGATTCATAAAATGCATGGTTCTTTGTCTTTGGGAAATTTTGGGGTGAACTGTCTCCTATAAGCAAACCAGACTGAGAACTCCTCTGTGGGGATGTATTTGAAGCAAGAATGGCCTGGACAGTACCAGCATGAGCCTCACACAGCTGTCAGTGTGTGTAGAAGTCCAACAGAGCAACAGGCTGTATATTTCTATATACCTTACACAAGTCATGCTGTGGTTTTCACTTTTTTGGTTCCATCCTCATAGGACGGGTGACTGCTGAATGTTGCTTGTGCTGTGGAGTGAAGCTCACAGATGTTTTCTCTTTTCAGGCATTCTCCAGTTTAGCTGAAGCAGCGTTTGAGGCTACAGATGCTGCGGATGATCAGGAAGAGCCGAGCACCTACTGTCTATCCTCATCGTTTGAGTTGATTGTCCAGAAACTCTTGGAGACCACAGACAGGTAATCCAACCCCAACCAAAGATTTATTGTAAGTTACTGGACTGGAGTTCAGATGGTTCTCAGTAGCAATGTACCAACAAGAAAAAAGTTTGCGTTTGGGCAGGATTGTAGATCATCACAGAGAAATCAGTCTACTTCGCCCAGTGCATCACCATCACACGGCTACTTGTGATGACACTGGACATTTTGGGACTGTACAGCTCACCCATTGAGCAGATGTTTTTCCTCCTGACACGTGTGCTGTGCTGCTTGCCCAAGTGATCGAACTTTTGAATTGTTCTTATCACAGTCATCAGTGATTAAGGTTACACAAAGTGCTTTACTTTACTCTTGAGTGCTCCTGTGAATTCATCCACTTCAAAGCACTGCTGCCACTAATAGTGAATATGAACTAAAACTAAATCCAAAACCATGGAAATACAAGCTTCACTAATTGACTAGTCAACCATTCTGACCTGTCTTATCACTATTCCAGAGCTGTCTCTGAAATCCATTGAGACTAGTGAGATTATATGTCTTTTTAACAACAGTCATTCTTCTGTCTAATGTTTGGTGATTTGTGTTATTGGTGTTAAGTGAGGTTCTGTTGTTCATGTTGATGTTCAGGCCAGATGGACACCAGAATAACTTGCGCAGTGCAGCGTATGAGGCTCTAATGGAAATAGTGAAGAACAGTGCGAAGGATTGTTACCCAGCAGTGCAGAAGACTACTCTGGTCATCATGGAGCGACTGCAGCAGGTCCTGCAGATGGAGGTGAAGAACAGAAAATGCTTTCATGGATGATGTTTAGATATTTTTGGGTTGCCGTATTTATGAAAGTGATTGTTTGTTTGTCCAGTCTCACATCCAGAGCACATCAGACAGAATCCAGTTTAATGACCTGCAATCTCTGCTGTGTGCCACCCTGCAGGTCAGATCCTCCTTAGCATCTCTCACATTTACTTCACTCGTGTGTGATGTATTGTTTTGATTCTGCTGTTTTTCCACAGAACGTGTTGAGGAAGGTTCAGCATCAGGACGCGCTGCAGATCTCAGATGTGGTGATGGCGTCTCTGCTGCGCATGTTTCAGAGCACAGCAGGTTCGGGTGGCGTTCAGGAGGATGCGCTCATGGCTGTCAGCACGCTGGTGGAAGGTGTGTGCTGATGTACCCCCAGCATGAGCATTGCAGAAAAATATCCCAGCTACGGGTGTCAACTCACACATGCAATATGCGTCTACAACAGTGGCATATAGCCAACGGCATGAGAGTTTGTGCAAGTGCCACTTAAATGGAGTGTGTATAAAACAGCCGACGGTACCGGAAAAACAAAAGGCAGACATGCATACATATGAGCTATGATAAAATGGGTGGTTTTAAGTGTCATTTTCTTCCCAAATGTTCATACTGTACTATGCATATTACAGGAAATTTAGAGAATTTCAGAAAAGCACACTTGTACACATGTATTTACATAGTGTTACCTACAGTGGCCATAAAGACCTATGTTCCTCGCATAAATAACATTTAGTTATTTGTAAATCTAAGCTAAATGTGCCAATTAAGTTGGATATACTGTGTGATAAACTCTATTTTGAATAATTACCTATCTAATAATGCTGTCTACCCTGGATGCAGCACTGCACAACGTGACAAAACCCTGATTGTATGATGTGCCTGCTCTGTTTCTGGCATAGCCTGAGCATTCTACTTCTGAATTGGACAAATAGATTGACAACAGTCACCCCGTTGCATCCAATGTAGACAGCCTCAAACGGTGTAGACACTTTAGTGTTATTCGTATAGTATTCTTAATTTATGTATGTTTTGTGCGTCAGCAGCATGCACATGCATGCCCTTTTCTTAGTCGACCATCAATCTCTTTTATGTCAGTTAAATATTGACAGTTGATCTAATCCTTAATCAGAAACTATTTGGGTCGTGTCCAACAAAGCATTTCTTTTTGCAGCCAGTGTTTTTTTTTTCAGTGGTTTACAATGGGAATGGCATGGTTTTTTTTTTAAACACTGGGAGCTGGCAAGGCACTGAGTGTTTTTTAGTTAAATGTTAAACTTGAGCTAAAATGCTGCCCTCATCAACAGTACATTTTCTCCTGCCGTCTAGTCACAGTACAGGAGAAGCGGGTCAAATTCCATGCCAACCAATTGTTGCATTCCATTTGTATAATAAGTGAAAAACAATTAAGAATATTGCTGGTCTTCGATGCATGTCTGTACCAGGTTACATCCCTGTAGTACCAAAATATTATTTACAACCGAAATCAGATACTACTGTCACTTCTTGGAAAATTCTGTATCCTAGATAAAATGCTCCACCATCAAAGTGCTTTTATCCACTGACTGCTGGTGTTTTCAGCTGTGATAAAACAGTTTGTTGGACACACAGCCTTAAACTCTCATGTTTGTGTTTTCAGTGTTAGGCAGTGACTTCTTAAAATACATGGAAGCCTTCAAACCTTTCCTGGTTATTGGATTGAAGAATTATGCTGAGTATCAGGTAAACTTTGTATAGTGACTAATGCTGACAGTTGTTCCTCCTGCTGCTATGAGTTTGGGCAGTTCAGGATTTTAGATTGTCACAGAGAAATCCGTCTACTTCACCCAGTGCGTCACCATCACATGGCTGCTCGTGATGACATTGGACATTGCTAGACTGTACAGTTCACACACTGAGCAGATGTTTTTCCTGACACACTTGTGCTGTACTGCTTGTACCAGTGATCATCGGAGAACAATAATTCAACAACAGATTTCGTCACAAACTGCCTGTATATAAGGATCATTACAAGTGAAACTAATTTTAGACAAATTGTGTGTAGCATCGTCACACACACCCTCACCGTCTCACTCTCTTGGTCTCTCTTTCTCCCTATCTCTCTAATCAGGTGTGTCTGGCTGCGGTGGGGTTGGTGTGTGATCTGTGTCGAGCTCTGATGGCCAATATTCTCCCCTACTGTGATGAGATCATGCAGCTGCTTCTGGAGAACCTCGGGGTGATTACACAATTCACCCAAAGACATGCACACTCTCGCATGCACGCTCTCATATACGTGCACACATACACAGTGAGAAAGATGAAACCTTTTTTGTTATGAAACCCTGATCCTTGAGAATTCATAAAATCGAATCGGTGGGTGCTGTGACTTTAAGCATGGATGCACAGATGGTGAAATTCAAAGTTTAACTATTTAACTTATTTAACTTTGTTAACTTTGTTGTTTTTTCACTCTCGGTGAGTTTGCATCCCTGTTTAAGATTTGAAAAGCAGGTACAGGTAACACAATCCATAGACCTGAGGGTGAGTAAATGAACAGCAAGTTTTCATTTTTGGGTAAACTGTCCCTTTGGGGGACGGGGAACTTTCCTGGAAGGCCAGTGTCCTGCAGAGTTTAGCTCCAACTCTGATAATACTCACCTGCCTGTAGCTTCCTAGTAGGGCTGGGCGATACAGCTAAAAAGTTTATCATCGATATAATGTCATGTCATTCGTAATCGTTAATTATTGATAAATTTCATTAACCTTTCAAAACAATGACCAGCAGAAAAAATTTCAACTTAACCACTATATTTTTAATTTACTCACTTTATTAAGGAAAACAATAAATAATTTGTTTAACAGTCAAAAACAAAAAAAAAATTAAGATTAAATGCTGTTAAATAAACGTAAATAAAATGTTACAAAATGTGTGCAATGTAAATGTAGAACAATCAGGGCAAACTTAGAGGTAGATTAACATTTGTAAGATGTAATAAAAATACAAACTTCTGAAACTCAATAAACAAAATGAAATAAAACTAATAAACCAGATTCAGCTTTTAAACCAAACATCAATATGAAATTACCTGTTTTAACAGATAACTTAACACATTACAAAAATAACTCTAAAACTAAAATGTATTTAACCTACAATCTCTACAAACGATTTTTTTTTTTTTTTTTAATAAGCTTGCTTACTCTTGGGAAATTACACTTATGTAGCCTCCACCATTCCTGTGGTTCAGACTGTCAGTATCAGGAGACATCAGGTGGCTTTCCAGTCCACATTCTATTTTTTGGCTTTCCTTAAGAGTCTAGGCATCTGCATTGCTTTTTGAAAAAACTACCCAAAGACTCGATGCTTCTTCATACCCAGTGGTGGAGGTGGTTGTAGTTCATCAGCAGCTCCTCCTTCAGCACCTGTTGCTTCTGTTTCTTTCAAAGCCCCTGCCTGAGGTTGGCCTTGGTCATCATTCATCATTTCAACCTGATGTACCGAGACTTGAATCTTGGATCAACTTATGTAGCTTGAGTAGTTTAAGTATATTGAGTAGGTTATCAGTAACCTGGTCTGCATATTTTTCATCAATGTATGCCATGATTTTGGCCTTAAGGTCTTTTGTGAGTTTGATCTCCTGTTCCCTAACATTCAAGAATTTTGTTCTCAGCAGCTGGAGAACAGGCTTCACATGACAGTCACATATGACTCCAAAAAGGGAATTAACTAAATGGAACTAAGATAAAATAAACAGTACAAGCTTAAGCAACTATGAACAGATACAAGGTAACAATACATACAAAAATAAGAATTACTTGTGAAAAATAATTTATTAAATATAAAAAAATTTAACTTATTTTCCAAATATTTGCCAGATTTTTTTTCTTAACCTTCCAGTTTTAAATAAAAGTAATTTTAGTATTGACATTAGATTTAAAACTTTGTTGAAAATTGTTGGGTTTTTCTATCTCAACTGACTTTATTCATATAAGTGACTTATGTTGTGACTATGTAGTTATAAAATCACAATGTTACTCACCAATAGCTGAATGGAAGCAATGGCCAAAGCACTGCAACCGAGTCCAGTTGTTAAGTGATGTGGCTCATGCCAAGTAGTCTTTTAATTCCTGACTTAAGTGGAAGCATTTCTTTCGGAATGCAGTATGCTATTGCATGGGTTATGTCATTGTATCGCTTGAATGATTTCTCATAAGGCATAACGGAGTATACATTGTGAACTGTTTGTGGGTTGTTTGAGTTGCGGTACATGTAGAGAAACGACATGCTGTATATTCCAAAAGGTGAAAGCAGTTAAGGTGGTAAAATAAGCTTGTGTTTCTGTTCTTTGTCGGGATGGGTTTTTTTTTTTTTTTTTTTTGCAAAGCACAAAAAACTGCCACACTGGTGAGCTGACATTTTTATTTACAATCTCCAGATTTTGTTTTCCTTTCGTTGTCGATAAATATCAATATTGTTTTATCACCCAGACCTACTTCCTGGTGATCTTGATTAGCTGGTTCAGGTGTGTTTGATTAGGGCTGAAGCTAAACTTTGCAGGACACTTTACCTCCAGGAACATGGATCCCTATCCCTGCTTTAATGAAAGAGAATGTATTTATGATGGCAGATAATGCTGTATTTTGTGTTGTCTTTGGAATTGTGTGTTTGCAGAATGAGAACGTGCACAGGTCTGTGAAGCCTCAGATCCTGTCTGTCTTTGGTGATATTGCTCTTGCCATTGGAGGTGAATTCAAGAAGTACCTGGATATTGTGCTGGACACTCTGCAGCAAGCCTCTCAGGCGCAGGTGGACAGGGTAACTACAAACTTGCTCTACATGCACATATGGTTATTCTGTAGTTGTTAGTCTCAATAATATAGTAAATATAAACCTTTTTTATGTTCTTTTTTTTTTACACATGAATTTTTTTCATTTTGCTGTACTGTTCACCTTTTTTAATTTAGCAGAACTAACGCTTGCTCAAATTTGTCCATGCACTAAAATTTTGAATTTCTTTAAAATGATAATTGTACACATTGCAATTTTTAACTGCATACCCAGAACTTTTCCCTGAATGTGACTTTATCATTATCTGTTTGTGTCTGACTTGCCTTTTAACTCCATATCATACGTTAATTAAGATTTAAATCTGCGTTTTCCTTGTGCCTTGTAAATGGCATCAAACGGCTGGAGAAACTGAAAGTGAAGCAGACTAACTGAGCTGAACTGTGATTGCAGACAGACTATGACATGGTGGACTATCTGAATGAGCTAAGAGAAGGCTGTCTGGAAGCTTATACTGGTATCATCCAGGGGTTGAAAGGAGACCAGGAGAATGTACATCGTAAGTCTCTGTTTCGGTTGCTGAATCTGAATCGTGTCACAATCAGTTTTCATGTAGTTTTCTGGTGTTGTTTGCAGCTGACGTCATGCTGGTCCAGCCTCGCGTTGAGTTTATTCTCTCCTTCATTCACCACATTGCTGAGGATGAAGATCACTCAGATGGGGTTGTGGCCAATGCTGTAGGGCTCATCGGGTGAGATAAGCAGAGTTTGTTTTTCCCTAGAAATGAAGGCTTTTGGATTGTTCATCCATGTAAATGTACCAAGGAGGTGTTGATACCGTCACCTTAGGGTTTTGTGTTCATTAGAACTGTATTGTACTGATTGTCATAAGCTCCTTCTGTTCTAAATATGTTTGGGTACAAGAGATTACAAGAAAATTCAAAATGGTTTGAGTTTTTCACACGTGTAATCTGTTTTGTGCCCCTTTAGTGACCTGTGTACAACATTTGGTAAAGATGTGATGAAGCTAGTGGAGGTCAGACCTCAGATCAATGACCTACTGACTGAAGGCCGGAGGTCAAAGACCAGCAAGACCAAGACGCTGGCCACATGGGCCACAAAGGAGCTGCGCAAGTTAAAGAGCCAAGCTTGGTGTGTGACGCACCTGTTTACATGACAAGGTTTTCAAGCAGAAGTTGTTTTTTTTGTTTTGGCTGGCCTGATGTGTAATATATGTTCAGACGTTTCTGTGGATCTGTGTGAATGCGGTTTGTTTTGACAATGTCATGTGTACATGAAACCTTTGAAAAATGCAAAGAAAAATTGTTCACAATATTATTGTCATGTAAACATATAGTTTGTACATGATGGCTACAAAATCACAGTTTTACGTAACGGCAGCAGTTTAAATCTTCACAGTGTGATGGAAGCATGATTAGACCCTCCATCTATAACAGTCAGTTAAATCAGTTGTCTGAGTGACAAAGCTAAACACAAGGTTATTGAAATAATAGCTGCATACTGCCTTTTAACTTGATAATTTTCCAAAAAATTTAAACGGTGTGATCAGATTCAGTATGTAGAGAAGGATACCGAAACCTGATATTAAATATTTAAAATATAAAATTTTAGATTTAAATTGAGCTGAAATTTGCAATTTGCAGAAATAGTTACATACTGCTAGTATGTAGCTTTCTACATACTGATTTTGAAAACAGCTTTTTGATGTTTTATCCAAACAAGTCAGCAAAGACCTTACAGTTGATGTGAGTTACGGATGAATTCAAAGTTCAAGTGGAGAACATTGCATTGTGGGCTGTAGAACAACAGAATTGTGTTCTGGGATATAATGCATGTTTTGGTGAACATAGTAGGTTGTCATTTATTGTCTGTTTACAGAACGCATATTGCAGGAAATCGTTAGTATGCAATTTTGTCTGTCCCACTAACTTTAAATGCTGATGTTTCAAATATGTCTATTGTTTTCTTTCAGATTCCCGGTTGTGGAAGTTGTACAAAATGGAAATCAACCCCACTGAGGTTCTTCTGTCTTTTACACAAGTCAAAGCAGAAGTGATGTGTGCGCTGAGATGAGTGAGAATGTGAGCGAGTGAGAGAGAAAGCGTGAAAGACATCACAACACCTTCAGAATTTAATTACAGCAGAAAAACACAGTGCCCCAAAACCTTCACCAGTTCAAGCCCTCTTCGTGTGCGGACTGCTTCTGACCCCGAAAATAAATTCTAGATCACAACAGCCTGTGCGTGCTTGTTTGAACAGTTGGAGCCAGCATATGCCCATTAGTAAAAGAGGACTGTTGTAGTCATGGTGCATCTGTGGAACACTCGTTTGGGCACTTATAAAACTTTGGATTTATGTAATAGGAACAAGCACTTGAAAGATGCAAAGATGGGGCACAATGATGCTGTTGGAGTTGATAATGGCATGACTGGAGTGTGAGTGGAGGTGTCTGTACATCCCCTCATACTACTACAACTTATAATAAAAAACCTTACAAATCTTGTTGCAAATTCAGTGAGATGCACTTACGTAAACAAACATGGGAGAGTGATGAGGTGTTGGCAATGGGCAGCACTTGGGTGAACGTGTGACGGTCGTTTGTCCTGCTTTTCTGCAAGCGAGTCACTGCAGTCTTTCTTTTAGTTCTCTTTAGTATGTTAGTATGGGCTATACAGGGCGTTAGCTTATCTTGCTAAGGAAAGAATATAGCCACTCAAAGTGAAAGTGTCATTCTAGCAAAGTAACTGAACTGTTCAGAGGATTCAGGAATTTGATGGATACTTGCATATCTTTATTCCCCTCTGTTTGATTTGCAGGAACATGAGTGCCAAATCCTGATGGACTTGTGCTTAAACATGCATTAATGCAGAAGAATCAAAATAAACATGTCATTGTTTGATTTAGATTGATGTGCTTTGGTTGCTTCCTTTTTCTTGCAGCACTTAATTGGAGTCATTCACTGAGCTTTTAAAAAAATGACACGAGAATTAAACATTTGTATGAGGTTATATTTTTCCATTGATATGAAAAAATAAAATGTTTCTTTAGCTGTTGTGTACTTTTAATACATTTCCTTTGCAAAGTCAGGCAATCAACAAATATTTTGAAACCTGTATGATGGTGGAATAAAAAAAAATACCTTTATTTGTTTATATTGCATCCCCATTATTACCTGTTAATTGTTTGGGTGTGTAATGTATGGCATTTTTTTGACAGATTGTTGGGTGTTATTGCTGAACCTTTTCCAGCCCTCAGTAGCCCACAAAAATAAGCCTTTACGAAGATTTAAGAAACTGGTTTCAGTCATCTGGGGGATTGTTGTAATCGCCACTCAACAAAGATTGGTGTAAAATGTGACAAGACAGGTGCGTTGTATTGGATATTAGGACATCACTGTTGCCATGTTCACCCGATGCAGGCTGTGAACTTAAGCTGTTAATATTAGCCATTTTGAAGCTAATAAATGAGCCATTTAAAATGTTTGTGGTGTTTAATACAGTATCTGCAGTGGTTTTGGAGGAATTAGATACTGAAAGTTACGTGCTCCTCAGCTGAACAAAACCAGAAATCATAGATCCTGACTTTTTGGGAAAATTACTTAAGCTTTTTGGACAAGCTTTAGTGTCAATTGTCTTTTTGAGCTTCTTGTTCCATTAAACCTTCACTATGTTATTGGTTAATTTGTGAAGATCTTTAATCTTCAGCTTGTTAGTTTATTTAGTGACCATATTTTTGTCATTTCTACAATGAGAGGCTGCTGCATTGTGAAACCGAGAGATTAGCAGGAGTTTGAAAGTAGGTTTTAAATAACATTCAATATGGCAGATAGTATTGTACAATATTGCAAATTTGTTATCGTAAGACTCGATATAAGACAACAATATATAGCTCACCCAGAACTGTACAGATCCTCTTGGAATATGGCCTCAAACAACCATACCATGTTTCGTAATGATACGTTAATGTATTGGTAAAATACAGGGTTTATTGACAGGTCAAAATGGCCGGCCAAGGAATATCGGGTATCATCAAGGAATCAAAAGAGGCCACTCTCACAATTATAGAACAAAATAAATATAGGCATTTTTCACATCTCTGCATCAGCAGGTGCCCCTGTGATGAAACTGAATGCGTTCACAGGTCTTGCCCATGATGACGTTTTGTGTCAATATGCCAAAGTGTTGCCAAGATACAGCCTCATATCCATTAACGCTTGCTCATTAAAACATTTGTAGACACAGTATACAAGAATGGTAAGAGGTATTACTGCCATGACATGCAGATACATTGCGATTGCCCATACGCAGTTAAAGGCACATTAATGGGCATGCAAGTATTTGAACTGAACTTTGGACCAGTGAAAGAAAGTCACCCAGTCTGATTTTCAGCCCTGTTTTCTTTTCCATCACGTAGATGACCTTGTATGTGTGCTCTGTTAACCCTGGGGAAGTTGTAGAAGAGGAAGATCAGCTGCGCCTTCTGCTGGACACTGCCACAGGTGCTTCAACTGAGAAAACTGACTAAATGCTTGCGTAAATGTGATTTTTTTTTCTTTTTAATAAATGCAGACATTTCTAAAAATTTCATGTTGTCATTATGGGGTACTGAATGTAAAAAAAGGAATTGTGGCATCAGGTTCCAACATGACAAAACTAAAAAAGCAAAGGGGATCATAATGTACTACATACATAATTGTTTTGGGTAAACCTAATGTGTGTGTGATATTTTTGCATTATGGTTAGTTCAGAAGTGTGATTAATCTGTCAAATTGCACTTATGTTTATATCTGTTTATTTGGTTCGTAAATCTCACAAGTTTAGAGATTCATTTTTTTTTTAAACAACAGTGCTGTGTACACCTTTGTAATTTATTTTAACTAACTGTGGCAATGCTATCCTGTTTATTCTGGACTCACTTTATGCAATTTCTCTTCTTTTCCTTGTTTAGACCACACACACATTGGAGGCAATCATAATGATCATAACAAAAGCAATGAAACCGGCAATGGAAAAATGATCAGTAAGGCAGGTGTGGCATGGCTTGTATGTACAACAAACAGGAAATGACAACAGAAGCTGTCATGGGTAGTATTTCGGAGAGGGCTCACTCTGGTGGTGGGCTGAATGGATACCAGCCATGTTAGGCAGTTACACAATAGAACAGTCCGTTGGACAGTAAGGGGTTAGTTGAGTTGCCTTGGCTTTACGGGACATTTCAGAGAACTCTGAGAATTCTTTGGGGATTTTGGTTTGGGCTTGATTTTCTGGACTTCAATGCTAAGGTTTAAACATGGCATGGATACTGTGACATGAAGATAATTAGATTAGCAGTAGTCAGATCATTGTGTTAACTCACCTGGTCCCAGGAGATGCTGAGGTCATGAATAGCCAGCCATGAATGACCCAGGATAATGGTATGCTTGGGTGAGTTGATAACAAAGTGATCATGTGTGAAAAAGTCTGTTTTCTAATGTCACTTGAATTGGTTGGCGATTGATGCCTGTACCAGTTCATAGCAGTGATGTTAATGATGGGTATACATGGTACTATTGGGATATTGGTGAATTAAATTGACTGCAGCCCCTAAGGTAGCAAATACTAATAACACATTTGAGAATGTCATCAAAAAGAGTTTGATGGGCACAGAATAACTGAGATGGATGGGAGATGAAATACACTTTATACATTTCCGCTTGAGCCCTGATATTTCTCGTCTTTGTTAGAACATTATTTTGATGATCACTCTTACCAAAGTGGTAACAAAGTCTCTTGGTATGACAACATTGGTGTTCTTTATTAGAAACTTTAGGTGATTTGCATAGGTTCAGGGACTTGAAGGAATGCTTGGATTGACAATGGACTGATGGTTGTAGCTTGGTGCTAGACTTGGTGAGTTTCGTATTAGGTTATCATCCTTTACAGCTAACAAAATCAGTTAAAGTGGAGTCTTGCAGATTGTTTTCATGTCCCTGTCTGAACAGTCTTAAGAGTGATATTGTACAGAACGTTAATCCAGTGGTAAATGAAGAAGCTTAACAGAAATATCTTTACCTTCCTCTAGGTATTCAATCACAGTTGATCTATGATGCGAAGTAATAAAATAATGTTTGAAGTTCTCCCAATAAGCAGAGACCCAGTCTAAAGCTTTTGAGAGTATGGAAAGACACTATATAAATAAAACTATACCAGTAAGCAGCGTCATCGTAAATTGTTTTAATCCTGGCTAAATGACTCCTTGATATCTGGTACAGCCATTGACATGTTCAATGACTGTAGAATCTCCCTACATTTCTCTGGTAAGCCATAAAACTTATCAGGAAAAGTGAATCTTACCAGTAGGACTTGAGTGGGTGATATTAGATATTATATCCAATATAATTAATAATATATATTATATATTGGATATTAGAGCGGATATAGTAGGTGAGGCTATCATTTGCAGCTCTTAGGTTGCTTAGGGTTTTGTAAATTGTTAATATTGCTTATGATATATGATATAATTACAGTCCAAAAGACTCTTCTATTTTGTTACTCCTTGTACTTGTCTTCCATTCTCTTTCATTGTGTAATTTTCAGGTATTTCTATTGTATATATTGTATGTATGCATTTAACTTTGTGTGTTGTGTTTATTTCATGGTACTATTGCAAATCCCTTATACCCCTGCCCCATAATATTCAAGATATTATCTCTTTAAATGCCATCTCCATGTTAGCTGGAACAGTATACTTTGCTTAATGATTCTGTAGTTTTATCGGTTCAGTCACCCCCTTTTTTTTAACCTACTATAAACCTAGTATGCCTAATTAGTCTGATTAATATACATCTCATAAATTATTTGCAATAATACAAGATAATTTGCAAGATCTTGGTCCAATAAGTAAAACTTCTGTTTTGTCTGAATTTAGTAGTGAGAAGTTCTTAGCTATCCAAGTTTTGATATCAACTATGCATTCTGTTAATTTGGTGAATATATGTGTCTCGTTGGGCCAAGAAGAAATGTACAGCTGAGAATTATCAGCATAACAATGAAAACTAACTAATAATAATTGCTCCTAGAGATAGCATGTACAGGGTGAAAAGTAGAGGCCCAAGCAGAGTCCTGTGGTACTCCATACTGTACTTGTGATCGGTATGACACCTTTTCACTCACAGCAACAAACTGGAATTGGTCAGATAGTTAATTTACCACCATCCCAGAGCAGTTCCATTTATGCCAAAGTAATTTTCAAGTCTATTCAGTAGAATGCTGTGGTCAATAGTGTCAAAGGCTGCGCTAAGATTGAGTAACACTAGAAGAGAGATGCAGCCACGATCGGCTTACAAGCGCAGATCATTTGTCACTCTGATGAGAGCGGTTTCTGTATTATGGTGTGATCTGAATCCTAACTGAAAATTCTCGCATATACCACTTCTTTTCAGGAAGGAACATCTGTGAAGATAATACCTTGTCCAGTATTTTTGAAATAAAAGGTAAATTTGAGATGGGTTTGTATTTTACTAGTTACCTAGGATCAAGTTGTGTTTTTTTAATAAGGGGTCTGATAACAGACAGTTTGTAGAGTTTTGGGACATATCCTAACACCAATGATGAATGATTGATACTGTGTAGAGGATCTATAATTTCAGGAAACAACTCCTTCAGCAGCCTGGTAGGTATAGTATCTAGCATACATGTTGTTAATTTAGATGATTTAATTATTTTTGACAGTTCATCCCTATTTATAGCAGAAAATGACTGGAGCTGTTTCTTGGGCACGTTATGATGCACCATCCAATGTGATTGTGTTGCAGGCAATTGCATGTCTATGATATTTTCTCTGACAGTATCTATTTTGTTATTGAAGAAATTCATAAAATCATCACTACTATGATATTGACAACTGTCAGAAGCAAATGATGCTTTATCTTTGGTTAATTTAGCTACTGTGTCAAATATCTAGGGTTGTGTTTTCTTCTAGAAGATTTGAAAAATCTTCTTGAAAAAGATCTTGAAAAAGATCTTTTTAAGGCCTTTCTGTAATTTCAAACACTCTCCTTCCATGCTGTACGGAATACCTCCAGTTTTGTTTGCTTCAAATTACGTTCCATTTTCGGGGTTGCTCTTAATAGAGTTCAAAATGTCTTTGAAAGCCAACCACAATGCATCATTTTCATTGTCTACATGGATGTTAAAATCACCAACAATTAAGACTTGATCTGTGGTCAGTACTGCTGATAAAAACAGGCCTGGCCTGTAGACAGTAGCCAGTAGAAATGACAAACTCGGCTTATTATTTACCCCAGATGAAGTTATACTGAGCGCCATTAGACTTCAGGAAGGAGAGAGGAGGCACACATGATCCCATCCACATTAATGGGATGACTGTTGAGCGTGTCTCCGGCTTCAAGTTCCTGGGGACCCACATCTCAGAAGACCTGTCCTGGACCACCAACACCTCCAGCCTGGTCAAGAAGGCCCACCAACGGCTCTTCTTCTTGAGGACACTGAAGAAAAATCAGATGCCCTCAGCCATCCTTGTGAACTTTTACAGCTGCACAATAGAGAGCATACTAACCAACTGTGTCACAGTCTGGTATGGAAGCTGCACTGTTGTGGAGCAAAGGCACTGCAGCGGGTGGTTAAAACTGCCCAACGTATCACAAGTTTTCCACACCCAGCCATCAAAGACATACAGAGGAAGAACTGCCTACGTCAAGCATGCAGTATTCTTAAGGACTCCTCTCACCCCTGCCATAGACTGTTTTCTCTCCTGCCTTCCAGCAGGCGATTCAGGAGCCTCCGGACTAGAACCAGCAGACTGAGGAACAGCTTTTTTTTCCCAGAGCTGTCTCCTTAATGAACTCTGCCCCTCGCTGATCCCACTGCATCTCCTTTACACCTTCACTCCCCTCATCCTCCTCGTACCTCTTTAATCAAACCATAACCATTACATTTGTATTTGCACTAATAAACTTCTATTTGCACTACATGATCACTCAATGCACTAAGGGACTATTCTACTGCTCATTTGCACTACCTGACTGTCTACACTTTCAATCATTGTATAATTGCAGTATATATTATACTGCAATTCACTACTCCATCCACTGCACTGTTACCTCGGGTTAACTATTCAGTATTTAATATACACTGCACATCATTGAACATTGTATAACATTGCAAATATCCCATTTGTAAATATCCCATTTGTAATTTCTGCCTATAGTATAACCATCTGTATATTATGTTCATAGTACGTATCCATTTGTAATTATTACCATAGAAATGCTTTATCAACATTTAACTTCTATCCTGCACTTCACTGCTTAATACACTTCTGGTTAGACCTAAACTGCATTTCGTTGCATTGTACTTGTACATGTGTAATGATAATAAAGTTGAATCTCATCTAATCTAATCATTACTTCAAAAGAGTATCAGTCAGATCTCTCGGTAACTGTTAAAAGTGCAGCAACACCTCCCCCTTTGCCTTTTGGATGAGGCTTATGCTTATAGTAGTAATTTTGGGGAATAGACTCATTTAATATAACGTAATCGTCTAGTTTTAGCCATGTTTCTGTCAAGCAGAGCATATCTAGGTTGTGATCTGTGATCATATCGTTAACAAAAAATGCTTCTGTAGACAGATATCTAATATTTGGCAAAGCAAGACTTATTGTTTGTATGTATTATGTATCTTTTGTATTTGTTTAACATTGATTAAATTGCCATTTGGTTGTTTACGGGTTTTTTTTGTATTTACCAGTCCGGGGGACAGACACAGTCTCTATATTATAATGTTTAGATGATTCTATGTGTTGTAAATTGACATCTGTGACGTGAGGGCAGACTGTTGGTTAAGCCAGTCTGTTTGCTTCCTGATCTGGGCCCCAGTTAGTCAAGTATTAGTAGAATTAATAAGACTGTGTGCCAAATTTCTAGACAAATAAGCAGCACCAGCCCTAGAGGGATGTATGCACTTTTTTTTAACAGGTCAGGTATGCCCCAAAAACTTTTCCAATTATCTATGAAACATATTATTCTGTGAACACCACCTAGACATCCAGCCGTTTAGAGAAGACAGTCTGCTATGTATTTCGTCACCACGATAAGCAGGAAGGGGCACAGAGAATATAACTGTGTCTGACATCGTACTAGCAAGTTCACACACCTCTTTAATATTATCTTTAGTGATCTCCGATTGACGGAGATTAACATCATTTGTACCAACGTGTATAATAATCTTACTAAATTTACGTTTAGCTTTAGCCAGCATGTTTAAATTGGCTTTGATGTCAGGCGCTCTGGCTCCCGGTAAACATTTGACTATGGTGGCTGGTGCCTCTTGTCACGTTTCGTACATGAAACGTGACAAGAGGTGATGAAGACAGTAAACAAAGATGAAGACAGTAAACAGAGAAAGACAAGCTAACCGGCTAGCGCGGTGGATAACAATCAAAAGCAAACAGTATCTGATTCATTCAATGATATAATCAATACACAGATTACGTTTAGCAATTTAGACTCCAAAAATAATGAGAAAAGAGAATCAGAGCAAGGATAAGCAGAGGCACAAACCAAACCTGGGTTCTAATACCCATTTTAAAATCAAGTGAAATCAATATTGAGGGATTGTTATACTGCAATAATTGGGTAAACAAACCGGGGACACTTTCCATAAATGTACTAGCTTTACACTAAGGCTGTTTTCCCCCCAAGGTCTTGTGGTCAGCTAGATCCAGACTTGGTAGGGAGACGGGATGGGACAACCACTGAGACAGATCAGTGAGAATATGACAGACTTTATGAAACTTATGAATCTACATAGCTACTTCCAGTCTAGTTAGATACTGTATTTTTTGTTACCTGCCTAGTCACAGCAGTGTGATGTTATAGCTGCAAGTAGTGACATTGTGCTTCTGTTGCCATCTCTGTTTGTTACCAGTAGTTAAGGAGTTTCCTCTCAATATTAACTCCTCTATATCTCTAGGTCATGTCCTGAGTCCATTAAAGTTAGCAGTTATTAAGCCTCTCCTAAAGAAATCGCAACTAGATTCAAATCAATTGCCAAATTATAGACCCATTTCAAATATTCAATTTATGTCCAAAATATTAGAAAAGGTCATATCCATGCAACTGTGCGCCTTACACAGAAACAATATTTTTTAAAAGTCAGTTAAACTGCACTGGTCAAAATACAAACAATTTACTTCTAGCAACAGACCAAGGTTGCATCTAATTGTTAGTTTTGCATGATCTTAGTGCAGCATCTGACTCTATAGACCATGTCATGCTAATAGATTGAATACAAAATTATGTTGGCATTCAAGGTCAAGCTCTTCAGTGGTTTCACTCCTACTTGTCTGACCACTACACTTTTGTTTATTTAAATGTGGAATCACCTAAATTAATACCAGTAAAACATGTCCTGCCTCAAGGATCTACAACCCCAAATCAGAAAAAGTTGGGACAGTATGGAAAACACAAAAAAAGTAGTGATTTCTAAATTTACTTTGACTTATATTGACTTGTATTGCAGACAATACAACAGCACATTATTTAATGTGTTCCTCATGATTTTTATTGTTTTTTCTTCAAAAAAACTATTTTGAAGAAAAACCTATTTTGGTTCTTGCAACACATTTCAAAAAAAGTTGGAACAAGAGCAATTTAGGGCTAGTAATAAGGTAAATTGGTTAAATAATGATGTGATTTGAAACAGGTGATGTCAACAGGTGATTGTAATTGTGATTTGGTACAAAAGCAGCATCCAAGAAAGGTCTAGTCCTTTAGGAGCAAAGATGGGCCGAGGACCGCCAGTTTGCCAACAAATACGTGAGAAAATTATTGAAATGTTTAAAAACAATGTTCCTCAAAGAAAGATAGGAAGACATTTGCTTATTTCACCTTCAACAGTGCATAACATAATTAAAAGATTCAAGGAATGTGGAGGAATTTCAGTGCGTAAAGGACAAGGGCACAAGCCTAAGCTGAACAACCGTGCTCTCCGATCCCTCAGGCAACACTGCACCAATCGTCATTCATCTATAAGCAATATCACCACATAGGCTCAGGACTACTTTGGCAAACCTTTGTCAAGTACCACAATACGTAGTTACATCCACAAATGCCAGTTAAAACTGTACTGTGCCAAAAGGAAGCCCTGTGTTAACAGTGTCCAGAAGCACCGTCAACTTCTCTGAGGCATCTGGGATGGACCATCACACAGTGGAAACGTGTACTGTGGTCAGATGAATCAGTATTTCAGGTATTTTTTGGGAGAAATGGACACTGTGTGCTCCGGACCAAAGAAGAAAAGGATCATCCAGACTGTTACCAGCAACAAGTCCAAAAGCCAGGGTCTGTCATGGTATGGGGTTGTGTCAGTGCCCTTGGTAAAGGTAACGTGCACTTCTGTGATGGCACCATTAATGCTGAAAAGTACATGGAGATTTTGGAGCACAATATGCTGCCTTCAAGAAGACATCCTTTCCAGGGACGTCCATACATATTTCAACAAGATAATGCAAAACCACATTCTGCACACATTATAAAGTCCTGGCTGCGGAGGAAGAGTATACAGGTACTTGACTGGCCTGCCTGCAGTCCCGACCTGTCTCCAATAGAGAATGTGTGGCGCATTTTGAAGCGCAAAATGCGACAACGAAGACCCCGTACTGTTGCCCACCTTAAGACTTGTTTGCAGCAAGAATGGGACAAAATTACACCTGAAACACTTCTTCACTTGGTGTCTTCAGTCCCTAAACGTCTTTTAAGTGTTGTGAAAAGGAATGGCAACATTACAAAGTGGTAAATGCTTTACTGTTCCAACTTTTTTTGAAATGTTGCAAAAACCAAAATAGGAATTTTTTTTTTTTTTGAAGAAAAAACAATAAAAATCATGAGGAAAACATTAAATAATGTGCTGTTGTATCGTCTGCAATGAAATACAAGTCAAAGTAAATTTAGAAATCACTACTTTTTTTTAATGTGTTTTCCATACTGTCCCAACCTTTTCTGATTTGGGGTTGTATTTTAGGCCCTCTGCTATTCACATTATATATGCTACCCTTCAGAAATATTATCCTATAAGTCATAGGATAAATTTCCACTGTTATGCTGATAAGACTCAGCTGTATATTACAGACCAAAGGATATTTCTACCTTATCTAAATTTTCAGACTTTGTTAAAGATATAAAGTATTGGATCACTCATAATTTTCTTTTTAAATTTAAATAAGACAGAGATATTACTTATTGGACCAAACCCATGTAAACCAAAGCTTTCTGAATACAACTTCCAGAAGGACGTAACATCACCTCATGCAATAAAGACCTGGGCGTCATATTAGACAGTAACATGGCGAAAATCATGTGGCGTATATTACAAAAACAGACTTCCTCCATACTAGAAACATTGCTAAGCTGTATAACATCAGAAAAGCTAGTCTATGCTTTTATAACCTCCAGACTGGATTATTGTAATGCACATTGTGGCTGTCCAGCGTCCTTAATAAACAGGCTACAGTTAGTACAAAAACCGAGCAGCTAGAGTTCTTACCAGGTCCAGGATATATGACGATATAACCCCAATTTTGTCATCTTTACACTGGTTACCTGTTAAATTCCGTATTATTTACAATGTACTGCTGCTTACTTATGAAGTCTTAAACCTGTTGCCCCTATGTAATTAATTGCCCTTGTCTCACAGTACAAGCCAATGTGCGCTTTATGCTCACAAAACAATACTAACAACCGCTGGTTGTACCTAGATTCGCAAAGCCCACTAAAGGTGGCGGAGCATTTTCCCACTTTCTGTTCTTTGTTTTGGGTTTTTATCTCAGGATATCAGTCCCTGGGTAGCTACAGATTAAGCCTGCTCCTGATGGATCAAGCATCCAACAGACCAACCCAAGCTCCGGTTCCTCCTGAAAATTTTCCCTGCTCCGGTACAATCAGGTGCTCATCCTTGCACCATAGAACAATGTCTACAGCCATAGCCTGGGCCACCCAAAGCACTGGGAAAAATGTGATGGACCTTTTTAAAACTTACACAGTCTATTTAATGCATATCTGCTTGGTTGCCTGTGAATTTTTCTGTGTAAAATTCCCCCTCAGACCTCACATCAGCATACATTGTCTTGCTGCAGTCAGTAAATATATGCCATTACTGTTGACACCTCCTTCCGTTCCTTGCCGCTGTTCCCTATTGGCTTGCTTACTGGGAGACTGCTAATATTAGCTTAGAATGTTTGCTTAGGATAACGCTTGGTACATTATCATTTTAATTTTCTTTGTCAAATTTTTCTTCATTTTACTATATAAATAAAATTAAACTGAAATAGAATAAACAAAATCAACCATTCCAGATCAGTGTAGTAATGCATCCCTCTTTATAAAATATTGATGCATGTACATATTTTATTTCAATAGGGGTGAAAAACAAACGGCCATCAGAATCCATCTTAACAGGAGAACCAATGAACTTCAAGATGCAGCTTTAATCAGCTCATTCATTGGTCATAATGGAGCACAGCAGTTGCTCATGGGATGGTTAGATGAACTCTTATCTGTTATGGGAAGAAAACAAAGCATTATATAAATGAATAGAGCTGCTGAAGACACTGCTGACTTATGGGAAACTGTCATCATCGTCCTCTGCCATTTCCTTGGCAAACTCCAGGTCCTGCTGTTCTCTCTCTCTCCTCTCCTGTGGTCACACACATGAGAATCAGTTTAATCTCCTGTCTGTCTTTAAGATGCTTTTATTCACAGACGCACAGATGGACAGAGACTCTTACCTCTGCAGACTCCAGATCTTTGTTGTAAGCCTTCGGTGGAAATCTCATGGCCTGCATAGAGAGAGACTCTTTAACACGACAATGAACGAGTGTAATGCATGACTTTTTAAACAGCCATTTATAATCCTAAACTGTGTCAATAGTAGGCATTCACTTAAAGACAACTTTGTAGCTCTGTATCTTTGTACAGCACTTCTCATTTTATTGCCTCTCTATAATGAATTGCTTCATTGTTTTCCTAATCTTGTAAAGCGCTTTGGATAAAAGTGAAAAATGTATCTAGGAAGCTTAGCGGTACTCTGGTGTTTTCTACCTTAACAGACATGTTGTGAATATCCAGACAGAAGGAGATGCGCTGATGGAAAGCAAGCTGAGGTTCACGTGTGCTGTAGATGTCCATGGTCTCTTTCGATTGCACGTAACCCTTCTCATGGTTAATGCTGGCCTCGATGACACCATCACGAATTGCCTGCAACAAACAGAAACGATAATCAGGAAGAAATTCTGCAAATCAGAAATGTTTGTTCTGATCAAACCAACAGTCAATATCACAGCATAAAGTTCTATATTTAAATATTAACCTATTGAAACAACAGCATTCAATTAAACATTTAAGTGTAGAATGAAGCACCCAGTCAACTTATTACTAAGTATGTTGATTTCCACTGTTATCAAGAACTATATAACAAACGATAAGCATTTAAAAGAAAACATGTTTTGTTACAGTGGTTATATCCTGCAGTAATATAGTACTGTGTAATAGTAGTATATAGTATATAATATCCTGTGAGGTAACAGGGTGTTTGCTCTGTGGGATGGTGCAGTACAATAAGCATTTCTGTACCATGTTGAACACGTTTGAATAGAGGGAAATGATCTTGAAAGGACTGTTGATATCATGATATTGCTTATTATTTCAGCCGACACAATAAGCAGGCCAAGCAGTGTTACGCATTTTAAATAGTAGCAGTAGTATTACTAGGATAGTATTAGCTACTACTGAGTAAGAAGCAGATCCATGTAATTTAGCAGTGCATCACTCCTCACATTTTTTTAGTTTCACACAATGCATATGATCCTTGACTTTGTGTGTGTGTGTGTGTGTGTGTGTCATACTGACCTTGGCCACGATGAACTCAGCATCTTCAGGACTGTCCAACTGCAGTTTCTGTGCAATATCAGCCAAAGAAATGCGTGAATACGACAGACTGATCATTCTTACACCTGCAGAGATGATGACAAACTTCAGCATTACAAGCCATTGCATTCTCAGTGTTTGTTGTTATTACAATATCACCCCCTAAATATGGGTACACATCTCCCCAAACATGTTTAAAACCTCTAGTGCAAGATAATCCAATATTCAAGTCTAGAGCATCAAATAAACATTTGACCATTACAATACATGTATATTTCGAGATGATAAACAGGTAAGCAGAACTATGGGTTTAGAATCTGACCTGTTTTGATGACATTGTGTCGGAGGCGGATGATCAACGTGTAGGTGCCATCTGTCTGGAACTTCTCTCCAAACTGATCTAACACCTGGTTAAATTTGGCAAGATTTCCAGTTCTCACCGCTGCACAGGAAAGAGAAACATATTAGAGTGCAAAAACCCCAGAATTCTATTTCAGTCAAATATGAACAATGACACATTCAAACAACAGATTTTAGTCAGTGTAAATACAGGGTTTTTACACATTTTTTAACTTCAAATTCCAGAACTTTAAGCACTTTCAAGGTGCATCTTACAACTGCGGTAAATAACATGTTGACATACATATACTGTATGTACTTTTGTAGGTAACCCATAATTATAATGTATGTAGGTAATCCATATAAGTAAATGGTTTGAGCTATTTGAACCATATTTATGAAGTATACATCCTATAAAGTAGTAGTATGGGCACTTATGCAGTATATGAACTGACCACATAAAATGACACGAAAGAAAAATGGAAAGAACATTTATGTGCATTATAATTTGCCAAGCTTTTTTTTACATACTTTGTAAGCTTTCAAATGATTTTATATAATATAATATTATATAAAATCATATATATATAATATATATATATATATAAATATAAATATATATATATATAGGCTAATATTGACAGACATATATGCCTGTCAATATTAGCCTACTTTTTACTTGTTAAGACTAATGTACTGTTTTAACATTATGGACATTAAGAAGGGCAGCATGGATAATGTCCCACCTGTCAGTTAGTGGGAACACGTTTAATGATTAAAAATGTATCACCTGTCTGTAAGTAGACTTGGCATCCTATATAACCTGGATAATAATCATCACTAGACATAACTCCTATTTCAATAAACATTTTATTAGATGTTAGGATGTTTTTTATTGTGTTAAGTAAAAACATCCTTTTCTGCCTTCTGCTTAAAGGAGTCGTCGAACAAGTCTTCTCATCAGATCTTGATGCTTTTTCCCTTAAAATAACAACACAACAATAGGATTTATTATAACGATGCATAATATAAATAGTATGAATTTAAAAAGTAGTATGTGTGTAGCATAGCCTATTAAGTAGATAAATGATTAAAGGAAAAGAATGAAAGAATTAATTACTGGCCAGGGCTGCTGCGTTTAAGAGAAAATTATTTTTGTTGATTATTGCTCTTAATTTTTTAAAGATTACATTAACACTACAATCTGTTTCATTTGTTACCATTAAATAATGCATTAACTAATGTGAACTATGAGCAATGCATTTTTTACAGAATTGTTGTCAATGTGAGTTAATAAGAATACAGCTGTTCAATGTTTGTTCATGTTAGTTTAAAGTGCTAACTAAACTAATGTTAAACTAATGTTAACAAATACAACTTCTGTTTTAATGCATAAGTAAATGTTGAAATTAACATTATCAAAAATTATTAAATGTCATAGAAGTTTAGAACTAAATGAAACATTATTTTGAAGTGTTAGGCTATGTTGATTAATTACAGTTCACAACATTTTTGTGTGTGGGGAGACGTGATATCCCTAACATACTTCACATGGGTTTTTTAGTAGCAACAAAAAGAAAACAGTTATTCAAATTGGGATTAAATCATTGGTGTTGAGGACGGGCAGGCGGCGTGGACGGGCCCAGCGAAGACAAATGGATTAAATCATATAAGCGTGCAACAGACATTACCCATCACTGAAACTTACAGTGAAACAATATAGCGCGAAACTCCCGTTGAAAACTGAATCTGTAGAAATATTACACCGTATTAGCACTTTTATGGTTTATGATGAAAGAATTAGGGCGACTACAGAATTCACACACTCACATTGAAATGTAAACTTGAAGCAGCGTAAGCAGATCTAAATGTAATGCCCCAATTCGCAATTTTCTTTCATTTTTACATTTAACTTTAATCGTGACCGCCTTAATAGATATAGTTTAATTGTGCAGGGGGCAGCCTTGGCCCTCATCTTAAAAATTAACAGAAGATGCTTACTAAATTAATGTCATTTCTGCCCCAGCCCCCTGTTCTTTTCCAACCATATCTGGCAAAATATCCCTCCGGAAAATTAATTATTAGTAATTAATAATTAATTAATAGCTTGCGAATTTGCCATCTAGCTTAAACTTAATTGGCCTAATCGAAAATTCCTTACAACTCACCTTTCATATGGCTTGAAAACCCAGCCTCTCTCATGGTGAAAAGCTGCACGTCCTTTCTGCATACTTTGCAGGTGGCTACTCAAGGATTTGGTGAATGTTTTAGCCATAATTTGTAATTTTCATCCTCCAGCCAACGACCACTGAAACGGCAACCTCCCGGCATGTTTTCATCTCCCATTTTAATCCACCAGAGGGCACACATCCATAAAGACTGGCAGATTTCTCTACAGCCATATGCGCAGACTCGAGCTGATTTATTTTCATTATGTGCAAAACGCATATTTTATCTAAAAGAAAACTACTCCGTAAGATAGCGAATTATTATGAAAGCAATGCAATTACAATTTCAAGCATTTCAAGCATTTTATCCAAGCACGTTTCTAACCTTGAAAACGCTATACTAAAATTCAAGCATTTTGCAGGATTTCCCCGTACAAACCCTATAAATAGTATTTTTTGTACCAATACTGGATAACAGCATGAACACCACATGGACAGTCACTATTAGTGATGCACCGATGAAGATATAGAATAGTGAGCTGATCTCTGTTTATTTTTAAATAGTCACCTTGAGTGAGCAGGAAGTAGGGCATAAGAGATCTCTTCAGAGACGGCTGACGGAACTGCAAACGGTCTGGAATCTCCCCCAACAACAATTCCACCACGATCAACAGCTTATGCACCTGACAGAACCACAGTCAATAACCACAACACAATCAAACACACATGTGGGTGTGTCGTATAGCTGAAGACTCACTGTCTGTTTGAAACCCACAGCCGTATGCTGAGGGGCTTTCCTCAGAGCATTTGTCAGAGTCCTCCGGGCTTCTGAATACTCCAGCTGGATAGCCTTTATCCGCCCTAAAGCAGTGAACATTACAATCAATATACTCACGTAACATTGACCCCCCACTACAGACCACACATTAGTGCACACAAACATTCATTTATAACTACAGAAATACAATGCTAACTGTGGAACCTGCTAAGCTCATTAGACAAACAGTCCATAAGTTAAAGGAAGATAAACAAAACATTAAACATACTGTTTCTCTAGGTCCATATAATGGTATTAAAACAAGTGTATGCGACCAAAATATGGACAATCCAAAAAGTAATCCAAACAACTTCAGAGGATTACAAAATGTATTCTGAAGACAGCAATAGGTGTAAAAACATCTGATATTTACAACTGATAATTATTTAATTAAAGCAAACTCTAAACACTGGAGTTGTGTTTGTTATTTTTATAATGTATATGAACATTTTAGATAATCAACTTTTTGGGTCTATACCACTCCAATAATGTGGTGCTAGAGATTAGAGCTGTGCAATTAATTGGATTTTGATTTTGGCTCCCAACGATTCTTCGATTCGATTCCCAACAAAAAATTATTATTTTGTCAAATTAATTAATTTCGTCAATAATTGCACGTTATTCTCTGGATGACATGCGCCCCCACTTTCGCCCCTGCTGATGCCGGAGTTCTCTCAGCCTATACTGTCAGCGAAGCTGTGGGTGTATAGCGTCTGGTGGCATTTAAAATATAGTGCAAGTGAAGATGGCAGAAAGAGAGCAGCCACAGAAGCGTTTGGTCAACAAAAGAGGTAAAAGCAATTCCATTGTTTGGGAACAGTTTGGATTTGAAGACGTACAAGTTTTGCTGCACGGTGGTATCTGTGCTGCTTGGTAACACCACAAAACTTTTCAACCATCTAAAATTTAAACAGACCGACCTATGACCAACCAATAATAAAAAAAAAAAACCCCCACAACATCCTCCGCAACACAATCATCCATTAAAAACACTCTTCAGTGCAACTCCTTATCCAGCCAGCTCAGAAAGGCACAAACAAATAACAGATGTGGGTGCATACTATTTAGCCAAAGACATGTGCCACAATAGCATTGTTGAAAACGACAGATTCAAAAAATTGATACATACTTTAGACAAGCGTTATGCTTTGTCATCTCAACAATGGAGCCATACATTAGTTTAACAATACACTACATAGACGCCGATTTCACTTTAAATGCAAAATGTCTCCAAGTGCCGTTTATTCCTGAAGACCACACCGGGCAAAATATAGCCTGTGGACTGAGACAAGCTATGGCTGCATGGGGTTTAAATGAGGAAAAGCTCATTTGCACCACCACAGATAATGCCGCTAACATAAAGCTGGCAGCTGAGGTAAATGGATGGATGAGGCTTCTGTGTTTTGGGCACAGGCTCCACCTGGCCATAGGTGTGTAGAATTCTCTTACAGATTATATGTAAGGTGATGATTTAATTGTATGCAATTAAGTGATTTTAACAACAGTACCCGAAATAATAGGTCTAAACAATTTTTAGTTACTGTGTAATTGTCTTTTACATGCTAATCTTTACTACTTTTACTACAACTACTACTATTGTTTATATTGTTATTGCCACTAGACAGTTTCTCACTCTCTCTCAGTAAATTATGCTTTGATGAGGGTTGTGATAATCATATTGGTGATTCTAATTTAGTATTTATTGTAATCTTAGAGAATGCAATAAAGGATTCCAGGTTCGACTGTGCAATCGGGGTCTGCAAGAAACCGGTCAGCAGCTTTTCTTATAGTTGGAAAAAAAGAGGGATCGCAGAGGCACAGAAACAGCTTAATCTGCCTGAACATTCCCTTAAAACAGAATGTACAACCAGATGGGATTGGACCAGGCAGGCCATGATCAACAGAGTCCTTGAGCAGCATAAGGCCATCACCCAGGTCCTTTCTAGTGACGAAAACTCAGACATCTCATCCTCTCTTAGTAGGACATTGATGTACTGGAGGCCATCAATAAGTCCTCTTGTTGAGTTCACTGATACACTTTTTGGAGAGAAATATATAACTGTGTCTTTTCAGAAACCAACCCTCCACCTCTTCAACAATTCAATATCAATGCAAGAGAATGACACAGACCTTGCCAAAAGTATCAAACAGAAGACAGAAAACTACCTCAATGACAAATACAGCGACCCAGCAATACAGGAGCTACTTGATATGGCCTCTGCCTTGGACACAAGGTTCAAGCTTAAATATATCAGTAAAGCCAACCGAGAGTCTATTGAAGAGAGACTGACAGCAGAGATGATAATAATGAAGACAGGTTAAGTGGATGAATTTGTTAATGTGTCAAAATAATTTGAAAATGTAATACCACAATCAGATTAAACATATCATTCTTATTTTTATTGTATTATGTTCCCTCCCAGGAGATATACCCCTTCTGAGACAGCAACAATGCCTGCTTTACATTTTCAAAGTCAATGAGTAATCATGTAAAATAATCGTGATTTCAATAATGACCAAAATAATCGTGATTATGATTTTTTCCATAACTGAGCAGCCCTACTAGAGATGCATCTTATTTTAAAAATCTTCAAAAACATTTTGTGTTTAGCTGAGGAAAGGAAGTCACATACACCTGCTGAGTAAATGATGAGAATATTTGTTAATGGGTGAAACATTCCTTTAACTACACCTGTTTTACAGCACACAGAAGTGCCACAATGGGGCATTATTATTTCTAGACAGTGGGCAAAAAATAATATTTTATAAATTTAAGATGTATAATCCACTTCACTTACAACACTGTGGATCAGCATTTAGATATCTGATGCATTCTAAATCTCCACTCACCAGTGTAGTAGAGATATCGAGCCCACTCATTGTTATTGGCCAGCTCAGGGAAAACAGACTTTGAGACGAGTTTCTCAGCCTGGTCATATAAATTATACTGCAGATAGTTGCGCAGCAGAAGGTTGAGGAGGGTCGCCTGACCGTCTGCATCATGACGTAATGTCGCAGTCCTCAGACGTGTATGCAGGAAACTGAGAGCATCAACACATGCTGGGTTAGGAAATTAATGTTTGTCAGCTGAACTTCATCTCACTGGTGGCAAAAAGCTAACCTGCGCACTGCATCCAGTTGGTTCAGGAACTCATACACTCGGGAATGGTAGTAGTAACATTTTGCAGCTACTAAATCCAAAGCACGTCGGTTCTGAGATCTGATCTTCTGCAGCAGGTCATCAGACACCTTCTGAGCCTGTGTAGCAGATTTATTTCAAACAAGATCAGATTATTATGAGTGACCTCACTTCACTTTAATAACTCAAAGAGCAAGTAGTACAAGTAAATAACATAAATGTTTATTACATTAGTGTAGTGTTAACATATACAATAGCTGCCCACTGAGAAGCAAACCAAAAATTTCAAAGTGTTTATATAGTTTGGAAATTTCTATTCACAATTTAATATTGGTAAAAGTTCAAGCACATCAACTGCTAATGACTGTCCACCTTTTCAATTCTTAGAAAGCATTATTAATAGAGTTATTGGAAGTGGAAGGAATCCTCTCAGCTTTACACTAATTAAACAGTGATATTTGACAGTTTACCTCAGTGTAGCATTTGAGGTTGGTGAGGTAGACAACCAACAGCAGCTGCAAATACGCTTCCACCTCAGGAATCAGGGGTGTGGCTGCAGATTTACCAGTGCGAGGTCTGAACGGCACATCTCCTTCACTCTCAATGGGCTGAAGAACAGACAGACACTCTCAGTGTTACAGAGACACACAGACAGACACTCTCAGTGTTTACACCCAGGCCCTCTCAGGGTTTACAGGCAGACACCCAGGCCCTCTCAGCGTTCACAGGCAGACACCCTGTGTTTACAGGCAAGACACACCGACACTCAGTGTATATGAAGCTTGTTTTAGTACCTGCTTCAGGAAGCTGAGCAGAAAGTCTCTGGCAGCAGTGTTGGAGGTGAAGAATCCAGATATGGCCTTCTGCAGAACATTAGGGTTTAGTCTGCGGCTGGTAGAGGGCAGAGCCCGCAAGGCACGAAGAACAAAGCGAGGCTCCTTCCCCTGAACAGCTTTCTCTATCTGCTTCACTTGCTCCTTAATGTCTGAGACAAAACAACATATATCAGTGCTTCAGCTTGAAACCAATGTCTTCACAGAAACGCCAAATCCAGCCCTATGATGCCCGTAAATGCTGTCGCTTTAGGTAATTAACACGTTTTTTTTACTGCTATTGTGTTTAATATATTTTATATATAAAGTATATTATATAAGAATGACTCACATTGAAAGCATGTATAAGAACAGTACATTTAAGAGAAACAGTACAACAT